>PITA01003503.1:0-138431 GCA_004023965.1 Spilogale gracilis
GGGAGGAGGAGGAGAAGAATAAGAATAAAGTTAGATTTTGTAAGGGTTTGCCTTTAGATTTGGTTGCCCACCAACAAGTGTGTTCCAAGAGGATGCCACATCTGCCCTCCACATTACTAGCCCAGAACGCCAAGCAGCTGTCCTACTTGAAAGCGAACCTTCCCAGACAGAGCTACCCAGGCAGCGCCAGGCCCACGGATGAAAAAGTCGCCATAGTGAATGAATTAGACCAGTGGTTTTCCTCATGTCTGGCGGGAGTGGAATCTTCCTACCATGGAAGATTCCAGGGTTTTTTTTCCTGAGTTATTCCCCGCCCCTCACAGAACTCTTAGGGTCTGGATGAGGGAGGGTCACATGAAAAGCATGTCCTCAGTACCAGGTTCTCTGTGAGGACCCTCCAGAGGCAGAAGTTGTGGGGTTTGCAGAGGAGCTACTGAATTTGCTAGTGGCCAAGACAATGAGCTCATTGATTCATTCATTCAAGTATTCATTCAAGGGGCACTTATTGAGGGAGGCCCCACAGCTTTCTTAGAGATAGAGAATACTGACACAGTCCCTGTCCCCACATTGGAAAGACTCGTCCTGAGTACAAACAATGCTGGCTGGGTTAGGGAGGAAAAGTCGCGAAATTATCTGCCTTGAGACCTGAGCCAGTGGACTGCAGAGCCCACTGTGTGTCCTTGCAGGGACCCAGTCCCACTCCCGAGATGCAGGTCCCTGACGTTCGCTCTGCCACACCACCGGTTTTGCGCCGTGTCCGCCCAGTGCCTGGCTCACAGCAGCCTCACTGAACCAGTCCTGGGGAGTCCCTCTCCTGCCCGCGAGTTGCAGCTTCCCACAGCCTGGGAGTAAGGGGGAAAAGCCATTTAAACAAAACTGCTTTTGGAACACAGAAGAGTTCGAAATCTAGAAGAAAGGGTGCTTGGCAAGAGATGTTTGGGATTTGGCAGCTTCTGCTGCTCCGTTGTTTGGTGCTTCCATAAACCAGCTGCTTCCATCCTTCCCCGAACAAGAGCTCCCAAGGGAGCAAGTCAGCCCAGGACTGTCTGGGCAACAACAGTTGCCTGAATAACACACAAGCCCGTCCAATCAGCTCTCAGCAGACGGACCCCAAGGGAATGCAGCACCCATCCAAAGTGTTCATTCCCCTCCTCTCCATGGTTTCCTTAACAACAGACCATACACACATACACACACTCCCCCAGTAGTCAGTTCAACTAAGCGTGTTTCCCAGTACTTGAAACAATAGACCCCTCCCAGGGAGCAGAGCTGTCTCCTTACCTGGGTTTCCAGAAGCTCCTGCCTCTAGGCACCCCTGGAGGAAGGGACACAAGCAGCCTGTCCTGGGACCCTCCCTCTTCTCTCACCAAGACACACTGCTCACCAATCTCGTCCCCAGCCTGTTCCCTCTATGCGCATGCTCCTTGGCTTCCTCAGGAAAGCCCCAGCCTATAGGATACTCGCCCTCATCTTCCCTGATTCTGGGGCTCCTTCCAGGCCCTCCCCATCATACCCCCAGTTCATAAAACCCAACCAGGACCCTACATTTGACAGGCTCTGATACAACAGCTGAATGAGTGAACTCACTGGGTCTTGGGTTCCATTACTCAAAACGGGATTAGAGGGTTCTGGGTAAAAGCTTGTGAAGATAACGGAGGCCTAGCTAAAGCCTCATAAGGAAGGCTGCCCTCATGCAGCCTCAGGCGGCTTCCAGAGATCTGGGTCAGAAGGAGAAAGTAAACCTTCCCTTTGTGGTTAGCTAGCCCGTGATGTGTGGTCTTAAAGCTTCGGGATCGGTGAGGAGGCCTCAGTCCAAAATTTCAGCCTCAGACCTATGGGCCCAAAGGTTTTCATGATGGTGGAAAATGTATAAATTCAGTGAGTGGTTTTTGTTTGTTTTTGTTTTTAGAATACAGATAGGGTTTAACGTAGTTGTCTTGAGGGTTTGGCATAGAAAAACCTACCCAGCAGAGTTCTTGGCCCCCCATAGGAACTGATGCTACCGTAGGTATTGAGTTCCCCCATCCGGACACCGGGACTGCCCCGCCCTGCCCACTGTGGCCTGACTCCGGGGAGCCTGCCGCATTTTGCAGAGAAGGCCTCTGGGGCTGCTGGCCCTGCTCCCTCCACCTGTAAGTGGGTCATGTCTTACTTAGCTGTCTCATACTCAGAGGAGAGTGTTCACCGAGGACTGGGTGAGTCCAAAGTACTGCTCTTTTCTGGTGTGCTTTATGAGAGTGTAAGGCAATCCCAGCTTACCCGCAGGGTTTCGGTGTCACCGAGAGTCCCAGAGCTTTGTGGCTGGGTGCATTCATTGCAGACAAAGCATAATGAGGAGCATCTCGCGTTACCTGATCACATGGCGGCCCAGTGCAGCCCTGGGCACTGCCGTGCCATGCTCCGGCTGAAGCGCAACGGGCTTAAAGAAAACACTTTCTTTATTCGGGAGGCATTATTACCTGGGTTTTACAGCGAGAGATAGGGAGAGGTGAAGTGACCTGCTTTAAGACCACACAGTCAAAAGGTGGTGGGGCCCAGGCAGCTGACCGATGGAGCTCCCTGGCAGGAAGAACAGAACCAGAAAGCTGCCCTCCTGGGAGGAGCCCGAACTTAGTAACAGAGGCCAGTGTGCACGCAACTGGACAGCCGTGGCTTGAGGGCACGTGTGCAAATAGTGCCTTTAGCCTGGAGAAAGCAGAATGCAGGACAGGGTCATTGCAGGGAGAAAACATCAAGATCTGAAACTCAGGGTTAGGGGACAGTTCCTCAGCCCCTAGCAGGGGCCCACAGTCTGCCTCAGGGACTGACCCCCGAGAGAGGACGTGGTATTACCCCTGCTCCCCCATGACCTTATTCTTAGCAATCATGATAAAGGCAGCAATATTACTAATGGATCAAAAAGAAAAGCAGAGAGTGTTTTTTTCTTTCCTTTTCTGACCCTTCTATCTATGGTCATGCTTGTCAAAAAAACCCAAAAACACAAAACAAAAAACCTCCAAATACAATAAGTAGTCCAATATCATAATATAGCTAATGGATTTGAATTTTTAATAATGTTAATCTCATTTTAGGGACATTAATGAATTTTTGGAGGAAAGGAAAAAACTTACATATCGGTATATTGCAAGAATGAATAATATTGATAGTTTATGTTTTTGATACTTAATTTCTTCCATTTGTCCATGACTCTGTAAACTTGATCTTCATGTTTTCATGCTCAGTGGCCAGTGTGACCAGATTTGTTCATCTGCCTTTGTTCCTGGTTGATGAGAGCTCTAACACTGATTTTTAATTTTGGTTTTGAAACAGGTTTTTCACACACAGCAATATCTAACTATGAATGATCTTAAACAACAGAATATGTAGGGCAAAGATTCATGAAAATCTAATTTCACAATAAATTCTAGAAATTACAATACTGTTCATATTTTTGTTTCACCAGGATCCATTCTATTGTCTGTCAAATGTCTCAATAGTTGAAAAAAAATGTTTTTAAGATTTTATTTATTTATTTGACAGAGAGAGAACACAAGCAGAGAGAATGGCAGAAGGAGAAAGAGAAGCAGACCCCCTGCTGATCAGGGAGCCCGACGCAGGGTTTGATCCCAGGACCTGGGAATCATGACCTGAGCCGAAGGCAGACACTCAACCAACTGAGCCGCCCAAGCACTCTGAAAATTTTTAAATAAATAAAAACTCCAAGTGGTTACATAGATTGACAAAACTAAAGTAACTCCAGTTTCATGTAAAGTCACAGAGAGGGACAGAATAATATTTAAAATGTATAAAAATAAAGATAATTCATAACAAGAAGTCTAGCCAGGTCGGAAAAGTCACATCCAGTCTCTACACACAGATGTAGATGCTAGAGATGACCTATGAATGTAGCTCTACACTCTGGGCTTCCTGGTAGCCAAAGGGAAAAGGGAAATGTGACCAGTCAGGGCATTCACATTGACAGAAAAGAAGTGGCTATTGCAGAGCCCTAAGAATGGCTCCTTGTGAACTCCCGCAGAGGATTCCCCTCAGGGGCCCTATGTCTACCAGGGGAGATAAAAAATTACAGGACAATGTGACTCTGCTTGTGCTTCCCCTGCAGTTTGGTATTGGTTTCAGGAAGCCTGGAAAGGACAAACTTGAGAAAAAGGCAGCAGGGTTTCCCAAGACCCTGTGAACAACAACCAGAAAGTAAGTGATCCAAAAAGAATAATCTTATTAAGGAATTTGGAAATTTATGAGGGCACCTTGGTGGCTTAGTTGGTTGAGCATCTACCTTCAGCTTAGGTCATGATCCCAGGGTCCTGGGATCGAGCCTACCTCGGGGCTCCCCACTTGGCGGGGAGCCTGCTTGTACTTCTCTCTCTCTGCCTGCTGCCCCCCCCCTTGCTTTGCTTGTGTTCCCTCTCTGTGTCAAATAAAATATAAATAAAATCCTAAAAAAAAAAAAAAGAAATCAGAAATTTATGTTTAGGACATTTTAAAAGTGAGGATCGATAAATGACAATGTTTAATCCAAAGGACTAGATCAAGAGTAACGAGGAAGGTAAAGCAGAGAGTTGAGCAGCAAGGATGGCTTCCCATTGCCTTTGAACTCCGTTTGGATTCTGAACCTTGGCTCTGGGGTCTGGGCATGCGCAGACCTGGGCCTATATCCTGGCCCTAGGGCATCTTTTCTGGTGGCAACGGCACACTGGCTCATCTCAGACTACCTTCCTGGCAAGAAGGCTGGATAATGTAGATAAGATATTTTTTAAAAATCTGTTGGAAGCCATCAAAAAACTACCAACGTGATGAGAAACTAAAGAGACAAAATCCCAGAAACAAGGCATGAGCAGAGAATGAGTGTCAGCCATGTTTTTCCTTGGCACCTGGCACTTCCCGAGCAGCGGCTGAGAAGCTGAGCAGAGCTTCCCGGAGTCTTATGGGGCTGGGGTGACAAAAAGGGAGCTCAGGGCCCAGCAGGGAGGAAGAGCCTGGTGAGACACCTCAGGCTTTCAGTTGAGACTCCTCCAAAAGGGTGATCCAGAAAGAGAGTTAGCTGGCTGCAGAAATCCTGAATCATTTTTAAAGAGCTCAGTGCTTGACTGGATTAATGTGATATAAAATGAAGCAATACATTTCTAAACAACCCATGAGTCAACATAGAAATCACAGTAGAAATTAGAAAATATTTTAATGAAAAGATAATAAAACTGAAACATATCAAAACTTATGGGATGCAGCCAAAGCATGCTTAAGAGAAATTTATAGCCTTAAATGTATCATTAGAAAAGAAGAAAGGATCAAGAAACAATGAACCAAGTTTCCATCTTAAGATCTTTAGTAAATGAATAGCAAACTGAACTCTGAGATAATACAAGGGTAAACATAATAAACAGCAGGAATTAATGAAGGAGAAAATAATAATACAACAAAGAAAATGGACAAAGCCAAAAACTATCTTTTAAAAAGACCAATAAAATTGATAGGCTCCTGACAAGACTGATGCCTTTTAAGAAAGGATGAGGCACAAATAATTAATATCAGGAATGAAAAAAAAAAAGACATATGAATATAGCCTACAGCTATTAAATAAGAGGCTGTTCTAAACCAACTTATAGTTTTCTATTTATTAAATAAATTAAATCCATAATGAAAAATCTTTCCACAAGGAAAACTCCAGAACCAGATGGTTTCACCAATGAATTCTTCCAAATACTTAAGGATGAAATACAATTAATCTTACACAAATTATTCCAAAGAATAGAAAGTTAGTGACATGTCAATTCATTTTTGAGAGCTTTATTATCTTAATAAACCTGACTGGGAGGGAAAATTGCAGGCTATTTTTTTCTCCTAAACATGGAGGCTAATCCTAAACAAAACATTATCAAACTGGATTCAACAAACAAAATGGGTTTTATTCTAAGAATATGAGATTGTCTCAATGTTCCAAAATCAATTGGTATAATTTACCACAGTAGCAGAATGAAGAAGAAAATCAAGGGGTGCCTGGGTGGCTCAGTTGGTTAAGCAACTGCCTTCGGCTCAGGTCATGATCACGGAGACCCGGGATCGAGTCCCACATCAGGCTCCCTGCTTGGCAGGAAGCCTGCTTCTTCCCTTCGCACTCCCCCTGCTTGTGTTCCCTCTCTCACTGTGTTTCTCTCTGTCAAATAAATAAAATCTTAAAAAAAAAAAAGAAGAAAATCAAGATCAACTTGATATATCCAGAAAAAGCATTTGATAAAATTAAACCTCTACTGATAACAATAATAAAAAGAACTTTCTTAGGAAACTAGGAAGAGAGGGGAAATACCTAATATGATGGAATATCTATAAAAATACCTCTAGTGTATATCATACTTAATGTTCAAATAGTGATAATTTTCCTCCAATATTGGGAATAAAGAAAGGATGCTACCTTTCTCTTCTTCTAGTCATCATTATACTTAAGGTTCTAGACTTTACAATAAAGTAAGACAAAAAATGAAATTCTAAGAATTTGAATGAAAGAATAAAACTGACATTAGTCACAGACTATGCAATTGCATATGTACAAAGTACAAAATATTTTGTAGAAAAACTATCAGAATTAATGAGGAAATCAAGCAAGGTTGTTGGATAAAAAATGTCAGTATGTAAGAGTCAATCACATCCAATAGGAACAAAAAAGCAGAATCCCTAAAGAAAATAGTGATAAATTGGACTACATTAAAATATGAATTTTTATTTCATCAAAAGAAATCACTAAGAATGAGAAGGGAAGCCACAGAGAAGATATTTACAATCCATATGTGACAGGGGATTTATAGCCAGAAACTATAAGGAAAAACTACATCGCCAAGAAAAACAGACAACCCAATACAAAAATGGGCAAAAGACCCACCAGGTCAGCAGATATCCAAATGACGAATAACATTTGAAAAAGCATTTAATTTCTCAGTCATCAAGGGAGTAAATACATCAGGGGAGTAAAATACATTCACCAAAATGGTAAAAATTTAAAAATCCCCCAAATAACAAAGGTTGGTGAGGACCTGGATACCCTCAGACTCTCATAACTATCTGTTGGGAGTATGAACCAGTACTGACACTTCGCAAAACTATGTAACAGTATCTACTAAATCTGAAGTATGCATATCCTATAATCCAGCAATTCTAGTCCTCAGTATATACCCCACAGAAATGTATACCCCACAAGATATAGAGAATGTTCCAAGCAGCATCATTTGCAACAGGCTCAAATGAAAAACTGCTGAAATGATCAGCAGTCCATGAGTATATAAATAAATTGTGGTAAATTCATACTATGTAAATTTTTACAGCATTAGAAATGAGAAAACTTCTTGTACCCTTAGCAATATTGGATCAACTTTATAGACATAATACTTAATGGAGAAAAAGCCAGATAAAAAGAAAGGGCACCTGGGTGGCTCAGCTGGCTCAAGTCATGATCCCAGGGTCCTGGGATCAAGCCCCACATTAGGCTCCCTGCTCTGTGGGGAGCCTGTTTCTCCCTCTCCCACTCCCCTGCTTGTGTTCCCTCTCTCGCTATGTCTCTTTCTGTCAAATAAATAAATAAAATATTTTTTAAAAAAGAATACAGGGTGTACAATGCCATTTCTATACAATTCACAAGCAGTCAAATCTTTGGTGAGAAAAATGCTTACCATGGAGAAGAGGTGATTATTTGGAGATGCCCTGGGGAGATTTCTCTCCTGCTGGTAAGATTCTAGCTTTTAATTTGGGCAATGTGTTCACACTTGTGATAATCCACTAAGTAGCACACTATGTGTTTCTTTATGCATATTATATCCATATTATATTTTGATGTTAAAAAGTGTCTTTACTAGCCAACTGTGGGGCAGTGGTAAGTTCCTTAACTATGTTCAGGTTCTGTCTTCATCTGTAAAATCAGTGTAACAACTACCCCTAAGAGATTGCTCTAAAACACAAAGCAATGCATGTGAAAAGGACAACACAGGAGTGGCTGAATAAATGGTCCCTGCTTTGTTATCACTGTCAAGGATTTCAGCCACTTCATCATCATTCTTCTGGGGTTACCTGGGCCGGGCGGCTTCCAACAGCAGCCAGTCCCCTTCGTGGGCCCACCAGCCAGCAGCAAGCCTAGGATTTTCAAGGCCTCCTGGGATACTAACCCTCAAATGTTTGCAGGCCCCAGGTCCTCACACTCACAGTGGGATCAGCTGCTTGGAGGTGTGATCAGGATGGGGCTGGAAATTAAGCTTCTGTCATCCCAGATGACTGCAGGCCTCTGGCCTCCCCATGGGAGCCTCAGCGCCAGGCCTTCAGGAGGCTCCAGGAAGGGGAAATGTGGTCATTTGATCCAGAGCAAGTCTGCAAAGCGAAGACTTTAGTGAAAGAGAGAGGGAGTGCAGACAGCAGCCCTTGCCATCTGTCAACCCCTGGGAAGGAAGAAGGGAGTGCATCCAAGGAAAACCAACCTGGGACTTTGGGTGACAGGGGAGATCATAAGGAATGGCTCACCGGAGCACCTCAGTAATAATGGGCGCATTGTGATGGCATCCCGAGGAACACACAGGCTCCATTCATCCTGCAGATGAAGAGGCATCTGCAGAATCAGCTTTTTTTCTGGAAGTCATGGGAAATCATTACATGCGAGCTACAGCTGCTTTTTGCCAAGTCACTTTTTTTTTTTCTTTTAAAAGGTTCATGTTGTTTTTGTTCTTGCCCTTTTGACCAGGAGTCCCTCTCTTGGACCCAGCTGGCAAGCTCCTTCTTCTCCTTGGAAGGCAGCACCCTCAAACCCAGAGCTTGCCCACATCTTTCCTGATTATAAAAAATTACCTGGAGGTCTGATAAAAATACAGATTTCTGGGGCCTCCCCCTAGACCCGCTTAACAGAATCCTCGAGGAGGACGCGTCGAGGAAGCTATAGTTTTAAAGAGAGCCCCAGGTGATTCTGAAAGTCATTCAAATCTGGAGACTCACACTCCAGACTGGCAGTTCCTTCAAATTCCCAGGAACTTTCTCTGGCAACTCTTCTCATTTGGCAACATATCCCATCCCTCCGTGTGTGTGTGTGTGTGTGTGCGTGCGCGCTAAACCAAGTCTCTTTTTTTTCTATAGAATGATCTCTCGTAATGGTAGTTCCAAGCTCTAAACCTTTTTGTTTAGACCCAGAGCCTCAGCCCTGGCTCCTACTTGTGTTCCCATGGTGCTGAGCTAATGCCCTCCACCCACAGCCTCACACTCCTACACTGAGGAAATCAACTAAATGAGGTATTATAGCTGAGATGCAGTTGACTTCTTTTGAGGAGTTGCCACCATGAGGTAACTCTAAGCCATCCTGCAAAATCATTATAAACTTCCACAATGGTATTTTGGGAGTTACCAACACTACTATAATCTTGCCCTAAAAACTTCATCATATACCAGGTAAAGGTACTTTGCCTCGTTAGAATGTCTCACTAAGCATTTATCTGGCAGCCACGGCTCAGAATTAAGAGTTAAAATATCTGAGTCTTAATCCAAGTATCAATGAGCTATGGGAGATAGCTTTACCTAAACGGGTTTCTTCATTGGTAACAAGCACAAGTGACAGTGGTTTACTAACTTTCCAGAGTCTTTATCATCAAATGGGGCCAAAGGTCTCAGTACATGAACAGCAAAGATTTAACTGAGTAAGTGAATAAGTGAGAGAGTGAGTAAATGGTGCTAGATTAAGAAAGTTTTGTTAAGAATAATTAAGAACAAATGTTGGGTCTTTTAAAAAATAATAAATCCCATAAGGTATGAGGCTGAGATCCTCTGAAGTGGTGCCTAATTTAGAGATGGAGTCCTGCCAGGAGAATGTTCTCTGCCGGTGTCTGTGCTGACCCTCTGTGCAATCTGCTGGGTGCCCGAAAAGACTCGTTGGCAACCTTCACTTGGGTTTCAACTTCTTTTGTCTCTCAGCACATTGTTGAATTGCGACTGTCAAGGAGCAGAATTTGCTGACAGCTTTTCAGTTTGATTTGCCTATGAGAATGTTTGGCTGGGTGTGGGGCTCCCGTGGTGTTGCTGGCCCATGGCCTTGAATTTCTTCCGGTTTCAGTGGGCCCACTGCATTCCCCAAATGGCCTCTTGCAAATGCTGTCTCACAAATGAGAAAACGTGTGTGTGTGTGTGTGTGTGTGTGTGTGTGTGTGTGTGTAAGTGTGCATGTATGCATATGTAGGGAAGATGGTCCTTGGGACATCCAACCTCTTAGCTGTCTGGCCTTTAAAATGCTATTAAACCATCCTCATCACTACCTGCAAACATGCCTTGTGTGTGTATGATTGGCAAAGTGCTATTCCAGATGTTATGAGGAATTCAACAAGACATGGGACCTTCCATGGCCTTTAGATGTTTACAGTGTAAGTTAGGTGGATAAAACATATACATTTGGTTAATCAACCCTATTCCATTTGTATCAGGCTTCTTGGTTGCCTGCCTTAAAAACAAATTCTGGATAATTTAAGCAGGATATGGAATCATTGGCAAGGCTAACAGACCAGGCTTAGTAAATGGGTGTAAGCCAAAGGAGCCAGGAGGTAGAAGCGACCTTATGCCATGAATGGACACAGCTGTGATTTCTGGGCTACTATCAATTTTAATCTTGTAATCTCTGTGTCATTAGTTCGCTCACTGAGTACATAATTTCATAGTAGGCTGGCAGTGTTCTAGAGATGGGGATTCAAGCACAAACCAAAAGAGACAAAGATGACCCCACGAGGTTGTAAGCTTCATGTGTGCCCATGACCCGTGGGGTCATCTTCTTGCTCAGGTTTGGCCAAGCTGTCATCCAGAGTCACTGTGGCTGCTGTGTGCCCCAGAGTGAATTCCTTCAGCCTGGGAGAGGACATACATACCACCGTTTTCTACTATACCTTAAGTTCCAATCCAAATCTAGATAATGAGCATAGAGGCATTCAGGAGAGGTCAAGCACTCCTCCAGGTGGGATGACACAGTGTGGCCATGCATCTAGAATGGGCTTTGGGGGAGGTGTGTCATTTTGGGGGGAAGGGGTGTGTCTAAGGGCCCAATTGGGAAAGTGTACTCCAAGCCCACTGTGGTAGAAGAAATTCGCAGAATGTGATTGTGAAAAAAAAGGTCTAGAACAAAATACCTATCCTTGAAGGACTGGGAAGGGAGGTGTTTTGCTAACAGCTTCTTAAGTAGATGTGAACAAACCATTTATGTGTGACCTCCTCCCAACCCAGAAGTAGCTGGTGTGAGCCCCCATCAGAGGCAGAGGGCTTGCTGGAGCCAAATGACCATGATGGCGCTAACAATGACAGTGCAGATTCTGGATTCTGAGAGAAGCAATAATCCTGCAGGAGGACGCCTTGCCCTTCAACGAGAAAGGGACTTAACACCATCAAAAAGAGAGAGTTTGCAAGAGCAGGAGCCAAAAAGTTTAATTACATCTTTGTGTCAATGTGTTCTTCTGTAAAGTGGAGATACTAGACCCCTTCCCTGCCAAAAGCAAATGGATGAGGATGATAAATGGAGATAGGAGAAGTAGAATGGAAAGGGCCCAGGATATGAGAAGACATGGGAGCTGGTGCTGCGTCTGTGATTTACTGGTTGTGCGACCTCGGGCAAGTCACTTAATTTTTCTGAGTCTGGTTGCTCATCAATAAAATGAAGATAGCAATTCTTGACAGGTATGTAAAGACCAAATGAGATAATGTGTGTGAAATTCCTTTACAAATTATAAAGGACACTGCCAGTATAAGGAAGTACACTTATCCTGAAATAAATGCATTTGGCTATTATTAGTAAACTACAATGAACGATTTTGAAGATGTTCATTAAATAACCAATTCCTACCATTCCCTTCTCTGCATTACAGTTCATCTCCCAGCCTGCAATACCCTGCCAGCCTCCAAAATAAGCCAGTGACCAGAGTGCCCTGGAACCCTTGGAGCTACACGCTTCCCAGGCCAGCATGTTGGTGATAAATCTTGTGTATTGACCCAGGAAAAAGCCCCAACAACAAAGACCAATTTATTATCTTAATAAATCATAAATTGTTCCTGTAGCAAATTCCTAAGACCATACAAAGCATCACAGTCCCCAGGATGGAAAAGGGAGGGCCTCGCTGGACTGGAGCTGAACTGTTGCCCATTGGGCATAGGCAAACTTAGAGTATGCCCAGCCAACCACATGAAACAGTCCTATGAAATGCAGATGTTTGGTAGGACTGAGCTATTTTCCTGAGTAATCTAAAAGCCTTCCATGCCTGCTACTTATGTACAGACTTCTTCCTCCCTGGACTGGCTCAGTGGGTTAGAAAGGCCATCCCAAGGTGCTTGGGTAACAGCGCATCATGGTGATTTCATCTTTTAACATTGATGGTTCTCCTCCACCCCTGCAAGGTACTGCCTGCCTAGCCCATATTCAGTGTTTAAATTAAAGTGAATTAAAATTAATTTTGTTTGGGGAATTCCACAGCTCCCTCTTGAGATAAGTGGAAACACCCTGGGGTGATATAAAATTGAGGCTGGGAATTGCAATGTTGGAGTACTATGCTAATGAGGTGAAGGTCAGGGGTTCAATCCCTATGTGAAGAGAACACTTAATTTCACTCTGCCTCTTGGCCTCAAATTTCACCCTTAACCCTGGCCATCTGCCTCAAAGATGAGCCACTGATCACCAGCAGGACAAAGTGAGATAGAAGGGCCAGATCCATGCAAATCCATCAATGCTCTAGGAAGACAACCCAACGCATGACCTGTGGGTAATGTGCCAGGATTTTTAATTTTGCAGAGGAGAGCATAATTCATTATTACTCTATGTTACAGTAAATACATAAAAATATGGATGGGTCCAATGAACCAGATGTCATGTGGTCCATGATCTCTGGGGCATTACTCTTAGCTCCCAAGCCAACTTAGTAAATGTGATGTGTAGTATAGTCACACAGCCGATTTTTGTTTATCCTTAAGAGGGAGAGAAGTGGTGTAGATATCTATAAACAAAATACAAATATCACTCTTACTTAGTTTGGAATAAATGCTATAATTTAGGGACAACAGATTGCCCTTTTTAATTATGTTTTTCTTTAGCTAATAGTAATATTAATTTGCATTCCCTGAGCATGCTGACTGATGGCAGAAAAGAGAGTCCAAATGCTCAGCTGGTTGAAAAAAGGGAGGAAGTCCAGGATTAAACATTTATCAGGGATAATCCACAAAACAGAAATAATCCATCTCCCTAAATCAAAAGCTACTTATATCCTGCTGATTATTGGCTTACCATCATCCTTGTTGGAAAACAGAATTTTAGATCATTTAGATTTCCCAGGTTCTCTCCCTTATTTTCTCTCTCAGGTTCTACTCATTTCCAAAGGCCAGTCTAAGTAATACCTCTGGCCAGGTTGTTACTAGCCTTTTCTATCTTGGATCTTCTGCAGGTTACAATGTATGTTCAATAACAGAATGTGAATCATGACTTCTTAATGCTTAAGGGTAAGGGTCAAGTTTCAAGCTTCTATGTCTCACAGGGCCTACCATAGCAATACAGTGTGCACTCAATCAGTAACATGTCCGTGGAGGGACTGATTTCACTAAGGAATTTGGAATAATGAAAGAATTATTGCCCTTTCCCAAAATTTCCCATTCATTAGAAAAAAAATCTCAGAAAAATAGAAAGAGGGAGAGCTTCAACTTGCTAAACAGCACCTATAAAACCCCACAGCTAACAATAATCATTTTAACAGTAAAACAAAAAGGAAAGAGTATCCATTCTCACCACTCAAATTCAGTTTTATACTGGAAGTCCCAGCCCATAAAAAAAATGAAAGCACACAGTTTGGAAAGAAAAAAAATTAAAACTTTCCCTATTTGTAGATGGCACGGTCAATCCCTAAGAGTAAAAAAAAAAAAAATCACCTAGAATTAATAACTGAGTTCAGCAAAGTTGCAAGATAAAAGATATACAAATTATATTGTATTTAACATACCAAAAATGAACAAGTGGACATAACACTTTAATGTAATACTATTTACACTTGAAAAAATTAAATACTCAGGTATAAATCTGACAAAACATGTACAGTACTTTCATGCTTAAAATGCTGATGAAAGAAAGCAAAGAAGATCTGAATAAATGAAGAGACATACCATATTCATGGACTGGAAAACTCAGCATAGTGTAACTGTCAGTTCTCCCTGAATTGATATACAGGTTAACACCATTCCTATCAAAATCTCAGCAACATATTTTTAGATATAGACAAGATTGTTATAAAATTTCTATTAAATGGCAAAGAAACTAGAATAGCTAAAACAATTTTGAAAAAGAATGAAGTGGAAGGAACATGTCTACCCAATTTCAAAATTGATTATGTAGCTGCAGTAATCAAGACTATGTGGCATTAATGAAAGGATGGGTACATAGACCAATAGAATAGAACAGAAAATCCAGAACTATATCCATAAAAATATGTTTAGTTGATTTTAGTTAAAGGTGTAAAAACAATTCACTGGAGGAAATATAGCTTAACAGAAAGTGCAGAACCATTGACATCATATGCCAAAATAAAACAAAGCAACCTGTAAGTCTCATACCTTATTCCAAAACTAACTCAAAATGGGACATGGATTTATATGTAAAACTATAAGTAGGAGGGAAAAAAATAAAATATTTGCGATTTAGGGCTAGATAAAGAGTTCTTAGAGTTGATACCAAAAGCAGACTCTATAAAAGAAAAAACTGATAAACTAGATATTATGAAATTAAAAACATCTGCTCTGTGAAATTCTCTGTTAAGAGGATGAAAATATAAACTACAGACTGGGAAAACATGTTTGCAATCCATCCATCTGATAAAGGACTAATATCTAGAATTTATAAAGAACTCTCAAAATTGAACAATAAAAAAATCCAATTAAATCATGTTTTTCAAAAGTGTGAAAAACATTTAACTGATGAGAATATACAGATGGCAAATAAGCTCATGGAAAGATTTTCAACATCATTAGCCATCAGGAAAATACAAATTAAAATCACACTGAGATACTGCTACACATCTATCAGAAAGTCTAAAATAACAAAGAGTGACAACATCCAATGCTGGTGAGGATATAGGGAAACAGGCTCACTCATACATTGCTAATGGGAATTTGAAATAGTACAGTCACGCTGATCAAGTTTGATAGTTTCTTGTAAAACTAGGCATGTAACTATCATATAACCCAAAGATGTGCTTATTTCTCTGGCATAAATAAAATGTTATGTTCACACAAAAAATCTGTACATGAATGCTAATAGCAGCTTTATTTGTAATAACCCCAAACTGGAGACAACCTAGAAGCCCTTCAACAGGTGAATGGTCAAACAAGTTGTTGTACATCCATATCATGGAATATCATGCAATAAAAGGAAACAAATTACTGATATACTTAACAACGTAGATGAATCCCCAGATAGTTATGTTAAGTGAAAAAAGCCAAGGTTACAGGCTGTATGTTTCTACTTAGATAAAATTATTGAAATGACAAAATTATAGAAAAAGAGAGCAAGTTAGCAATTGTCAGTTGTTAAGGTGGAGCAATGGGTGTGTGGCTATAAAAGACCAACATGAGAGGCCTCTGTAATGATGGGGATGTTCCATATCTTTTCAGTGCCCTGGTTGTGATGTTGCACAGTAGTTTGAGAGATGTTATCCTTGGAGGAAACTGAGTAAATGGTCCACAGATCTCTCTGAACTATTTTTTATGACTGCATGTGAATCTTCAACTATCTCAAAGTGAAAAGGTCAGTTAAAAAAATAGTCACCCCTCATCTGTCTATGCTGAAGGCAGGTTTTACACACCCAGAGATTCTGATCTGTTCAGAACACCATTATCTGGGCTTATGCTAACCTTCATCATATGCTCCCTGTTGTACTCCTCAGCACACACCTAGATGTAGGGAGGCTGTGGCAAGAATTGCACCAAAGTGGCAATATTCCATGGGGTGGCATGTTACCACAGGGTCTCTGGGTAGTTATAGCAGCCATGAGGTATAGATTTGGAGCAAGGAGGTACAATATGGTCCAAGGATCAGCAGAGAGATCACAGGACTGCTTAGGGGATAAATCCACAAACAAGGAAATAATCAGGAATCTAAGCGTATGTTTCCCCAAGAATAAGGCCTAAGTATTCCACTGGAGGCCCAAGGCCTTGGCTTGACCAAGCAACAAGAACAGAGTTAAGACCATGTTAGGCAAGAAAAGCCATTCATTTATTCATCTCCTTCATTTGACAAATATTTAGCAAGAAACTCCCAGGTACCAGACATCAAGGCAAGTGAACCAGGTCTATGTCCTGGTCAGTTGGACTTCATTGTCTAATAAAGAAAAAAGAACAGCAAGAGTACTTGGGAGCATGTTTGAGGAACACCTGTAGTGGTGTTGGATAATTGGATAATGCAGGGATGTGACTTGGGAGCTGAGACCCATTAGATGAACGTGGGATGGAGGGATAGCAGGATTCATGCAGAGGAACAGGATCACCTAGCCCTGAGATAAGAGGTTACAAGACTATCGCCCATAGACCAGGCTAGTCCATAGAGGCTGGAAGGTTAACTCATGGTCCCACCAATTCAGGAATCAGGGTTTTATGGCTGGTGTTCACAGGCTACCCAACTCAGGAGTAAATTCTCAAGGCCGGGAGATGCTACCAAACAGGCAACTGGTAAACGCTTTCATTCAGTGGGTCAAAAAAAACTGTAAGCCATAAAGGCCAGAACTCTGGATCATTATTCCCTGGGAGAGTCATAGCTCTGAACAATCTATAAAGTTCCAGTGGGTTCTTTTATCCTCAGAGCTCCAGGTCTATCTGATGAGCCTCCTGCATCTGCTGGCACTTTATAAAATGGGCCTCAGGTATAGATGAAGGCATCATCTCCATCGAGCTGGGAAATCATGTGAATCCATCAGATAACTTTCTGTTTATTCAACAGATGGGAAGATTACATCGTCTAACCTGATTTGAGGCTCACACTCCCAAAGGGTGCTTCAGCTGGACAGGGACTCTCTTCCTCTGACTATTCATTTCCTTAGGAATTTCCACACTTGGCCCATGATAGAGACCATAGTAGTCCAAGTGAGCAATGGATCAAGAGTTACCCACTCTTTGGAAAGCAGAGGTCAAGACTCCAGAGGAAAGCAGTAGCTCATTTTATACTTTCAACAAATACTTATTGAGCATATACTACATGTCCAGCTCTCTGTACCAGTGACCCAATGAACCATGTTCTCTGTCTCATGTAGCCTATAGGCCATTAAATCAAAGAGCCTGAAGAATATACTTGCTTGAATGCAGGTTCATCAGTTCCAAAACGCCTCAGAATAATAGGATTTAAATAAGATAGAACTTTATTTCTCTCTCATATATCAGTTTAAGGAGTCCAGAGCTCATGTCAAGACCCAGGTGCCTTCCATCTTGTTGCTTTACCATCTCCATTATGTTGCCTTCACCCATTCATCCATTTAGTCCAAGATGGCTCACCACTAGATCCACATTCCAATAGTAGGGAGGAGGAGAAAGGTAGAAGAATGATGGGCACATATCTCTCTCCTTAAAGGTTCAGAAAATACACACACCACTTCAGCACAAACTCCATTTAAGAAATTAGTCACACTGTCCTGCCATACTGCAAGAGATCCTAAGAAACATAGTCTTCCAATGACCATGTGCCTAGCTACACTTCAAGTTGTCGTGGAGGAAAGAAAGAGTGGATATGGGAGAAGTGCTTATCTCTAATTACGAAGGGAGGTAAGTAGTAAGAGGACACACCTCTCCAGGACAAAGCAAATAAGTGGTCCAAAGCTGAACAGAAAAGTAAAAATCCACAAATGCCCAGGAGCTAGACAAGACAGGGAGAAAGGAGGGGTGATATCAAAAGACAAAGGGAACAGTGACTCTTAGTCAAGCCTTTGGAATTTCTAAGAACTTCATCTGTATTTCCTTCTGAGACAAGAATCACCCCCACACAATAGTACAGGAGGGAACAGGATGAAGGGGTGGCAGACTGAGGAAGTTCTGATGAAATGAGCTCCTCAAGGGCTGACCTTTCTAGTTCCAGAACTGCCCATTGTGAAAAATCACTCAAAAAACGAATGGTGCTGCCCATTGCTAGTGCCAACTCACTGCCTTGCCAGCAGTCCTAATGGCCATCATGATGCTAATGATGATGGCAATGTTGATACTGGAAGAGTTCTTTGTCTCTCTGGAGTAGTGGTAAATTCCTTAAGCATCCTTGGCTGAAAGGTGCAGTGAAGTAGAAACCTTAATTGGAGTGATATTGGTGAGTAAGGAAGAAATTCACATTTGTGGGCACTGCCCACAGGGGCTGGAACTATAGCAGTCACTCTGACAGTGGACAAGCCCAGACTCCCAAAACATGCTCACCTACCCTCATTTGGTTCCCAGTGCATTATCTCGCTTTTCATATTTTCATATAAGAAGCACAACAATAGTCAAGAACAGCTTCCAATGATCATGGCCTACTATGTGCCAGGCATTGTGCTCAGTACTCAGTAGCATTTCCTCAGTAGCATTTTCTGCTTTGCAAAATGCTTTCACAACATCTTCATTGGTCCTTCCTCTGCAGGATAACCATACTGGGAATCAGTTATTCCCATTTAATAGATGAGGGCAATGTGATAGGTGATTCACCTAAGATCACATGGTCAATCCATACCCAAGCCTGGCCAAAATCCCTCTTCTCCCTCTGTCACTTCCACTGAACTGGCCTCTTATTCAGGCCAGTTTATTTTGGAAGTTCTTCTCTAGTACCATTTGGTAAACTACACAGTGGTTTTCTAATATAGGTCAAATCCCAGAGCAGGTATATTCCATTCATTATCTATAAACACTAATTTATAAAACACAGAAATTAGAGGGTGACAATTCTCTTAAAAAGAGGGTGGTTTGCAATAGTAATAGAGCAATTACAGTATCATATACTCTAAAATGATTCATTTTCCATTCTGCTTTCCAGAGTGCACCTGCTGCGGAGAGGGAACGCACTGGTTGGAGAACTTGAAAGCAGCACTATGATACTTGGATTGCACTGAGTGGTTTGGTGAAGTCAAATGTTAAGTACACTGTGGTTTGGGGCTTGGGATTTTTTCTGTTAACAGATTTTGGCATCTGTCATCAGTCAAATACTGAGGGAGTGAACAGTGTGCAGTAGCTGTGGGCTACACAGGACTGGGCTTAATCTCAGTTCTCATTTTATGTGACCTGCTAGCAACATTGGATCCAGCTGACTTCTTCATCCTTCTCCTTCTCATCTGCCTCATTCTCCTCCCACTCCACCACCTTCCCCTACTTCAGTTGGCTTCATCACACCTGCCTGGTCTTCTTCTTGCATGCTCTTTCCCACCACCTTTGTTGGTTCCTCCTCTCCTGCCCCTCCCCCCACCAAGTGCCTCAGCGCTCAGTCAGGATCTCTTCTTTTCTCTATCTACCTTCCCTGTCTCCCTCAGTGAGCTTATCCAGCATCAGGATTTCAAATGCCTTATCTACACAATGATACCGGTGTCTTATCTCCAGCCCCAATCTTTCGCCTCAGCTCCAGACTCAGAGATCCAACCACTGCTTGGCATCTCCACTTGAATGTCTGACTGGCATCTCCAATGTACCATGTCCAAAACAGAGCTCTTGCATTTCTCTCCCACTTATTCTTTCCCCTGGTTTCCATTTCAAAGAATGGAAATCTCATTTTCCCAGTTGCTCAGGAAAGCTCCTTCTCTAACACATCACATCCAATCTATGAGCAAATCCCATTGGCTCTAGTTTCATTCAGAACCTGACCCCACTACAGCCCCAATTCGATCCACTATTTCCCTTGCCAGGATTATTTCCCCAGCCATCTGATCAGTCTCCCGGCTCTATCCAAGTGTCCCCTCAGTCTGTCCTCAACCCAGCAGCCAGAAGAATGCTATTGAAACCCCAAGTGGATCATGTCACTTCTCTGCTCAAAACCCTGCGTGGCTCCTGTCTCCATGGGAGTACAGTAAGATCCTTTGGGACAGTTTACAGGGCCCTTTGAAATCTGTCTGTCCCTTTGCACACCCTCACTCTGACTTCGCCTCACCTGGCCTCACTGTTTCTAGAACATGCTGGCATGCTCATACCTCTGGCCCATGGCATTCACTGCTTCCTCTGCCTGGGACTCTCCTCCTAGAACTCTCTGCTGCTTCTCCCACCTCTAGGTTTGTAGTCACATGTTACCTTCTGGATGAGAGCTTCCTTGCACTCCCCCCACACACACACACACATACTGCAGCACCCCCTCACAGCCCCCATCAGCCCTCTCCCTCCCCCTTCTCTATTTTATTTTTCCCCTTATATTTACCAACCTCCAATATACCATATATTTTGTTAAGTCTCTTGATTACAATTTAATGTCCCTCCACTAGCACTGAAGGTCCAGGAGGGCAAGAATTTCTGTCTGGTCTTTACTGCTCTTCTGAGTGGTGCTTGGGGCTTGCCATATAGTAGGCACACAATAAATATTGGCTGAATAAATGAATTGAATGAATGGCTGTGCCACTTTTTTAGCCTTAGGCAGGATACCTGATCTCGCCAAGTGTTCATTTCCACATCTGTAAAATGAAGATAATAATACCCTCAAGTGTTCTAATAAGGATTAGAGATAGCATGTACAAAAAGCCAGTACACTGTCTGGCATGCAGTAATTCACTCTTACTGCCGTTACTATTTTAGAGGAAAACAGAGCTGCTTGAAACACACAACCCTATATAATCCAGTACATGAACATTTTCTAGAAGATCTCAAAGCCTCCTTGACCTGGTGGATCCCCCGCTTGGTTACCCTTACCACTGAACTCTCCCTGCCAGGAGAGAGGGGTCCCAGCTAGGATGGAGCCCCCATCACCACTCTGTTCAACAACTTAAGTGTAGCGTGTCCATCATACCACCAATAGTATTTAATGAAACTTACGGTATCCCAGAAGCTGCAAATCCAAAGAAAAATAAGATTTTGCCCCTCTCCTGACAGAGCTCATTGTCCTTCATAGGGGATAAGCAAACAACTGATGTCAGAAAGTATGGTAAGCTCTAGGAAGTGCTGGGGCCACAGTCTGTGGCCTGCCCAACACCTCCTACCCCATTCCCACCTCACACTCTCGCACACACAGAAGATGCTCAAGGTTCCAGACAATCATAAGTGAAACGAAACAAAAAATCAACACACACTGGCACATCCCAACAGCAGACACGTTAATCCCATAGCAGCAGCTAATACAAACTTTTGATGACTCTTCTTGGTGCTGGGAGTTGAGTGTTTCCACCCAGGGCCTCAGCACCGTAGCCACAGCTTTGCACTGAGGTAAGCTCGTCTAGAACAGAACGATGGTCCTCAAGGAAAAAGGCTGTATGTGCCCCTCTAGGCTGACCCAAAAACCTAAGGGAGGTCCTGGTTGGACTTGCTCCCTAGCTGAAAGGGGAATGCACCATGCATTCTAGCTCTTTCTATACACAGCTTCCTTCCCCTTAGCCTCCTCACAGAACTTCCTCCCTAGGGAGGTTGCTTAGGATGACGGAGTACAGGCTAGGGGTGGGTGCCCACCCCCACATTCCTTGGTTCTGCTCCAAAGCAGGCCTCCACTCCTTCGCTTCTAAGCTGCCATTTTGCCTGGGGGGTCAAGGTCTTTCCTCAAATGGGTGCCCAGGTGGGGGGGCAGGGGAATGATTCACCCAAAGGGACGGCCTTTCGTAGGAGGGCGTTTGGCTCCCCTGTAAACACTTGAGCAAGGAGTGCTGTCATGAGGCCATAGCCGAGGGCTAACCCTTCTGTGTTGGGGAGAGTCTTTGTTTGACTAGGGTGTTTTCCTCATGGTTGCCGAGGTGCCAGCAGTTCCTACAAGATTCCACTTGATAAGGCAGGGCTGGGAGTGGGGGCAGGAAGGAGAACCTAGGGATTCTGGCTGGCAGGTGGCAAGTGGCAGCCTGCAGAATATTCTGGCACCCTAGGCCCTCCTGCTGCCATGTGCACATGGCTCTCCTCCCAGAGCAGGCTCCAGGGAGCACATCCGGAGAGTGTGTGTCTGGCCCCACGACAAACCTCCCCCTCAGGAGTGGAAGGGGCAGAGCTCAGCATGGTCAGCAGGGCCCAGCTGAACCTCAGAAGCTTCCCTGGGTGCCCCCTAATATGGCTGGCCGTCCTGAGATGCACCGCCTCAGGAACCCCAGGGCTGGGAACTGCACATGGGAACAGGTCTGCACTACCCATGGCTTAGCTCCCTTCTGCACCAGGAAATGCACCTCCAGCAAATATTAGGGGTGCATGTGTTGGCTGGGGGGGCTGGGGGGGCTGGGGGGACGGGGCAAATCGGTCTCTAGCTTTCCTGCAGATCCACCACCCACGTGGTGCTACGAGTCCTGGTTTGGGTTCTAAGTAGACAGCATTCAGACCTTAGCAGCTTTTAGAGATCAATGCATTCTGGCACTTCTCTGAGACTCATCCAAGAAGGTGGGGTGCTGGAAGTGTTGTCACGGGAAGGGAGGAGAGGGGCTATGTCCACTGCTGACCTAGTGCCCCATGTGAGGACACAGGGAGGAGGCATGAGGCTGGGCCCCCAACCATTCAGAACCCTGAAACACGGAGAACCTTGCTGTTCCTGCCCAGAACAGGCTTCCCAACTTCTTCACCTAGCGAACTCCACCATCTTCAAGGTCTCTTCTGTGTTGCCTAGTATCCCCCGGGCAGAGTTTGTGGTGCCCAACGTATAATGCTGGCACAACACTCTATGTCCTGTATTCAGAGGGTCTGCATCTGCCTTTCCCAACTGTCCCCACTACTAGAGTGTAGGGGATCTGTGTCGTTTAATGTTGCTTCCCCAGGTCTTGCTCCTTCCTTGGCACAGAGGCACCCGTAAACGCGAATCTACCCCAGGCTCCAGCTCCATCTCAGAAAACACCAGCAGCCCCAGGAATAGGGATGAGGCAGGCCCTCATCCAAGACCATCAAAATACGGCAATGGTTCTCCTCCCTCCCAGCGTCACTTCACTCCTGCACAGTGCCAGTGAGATCATCATTCATCAACTGGAGAACCTACCACGTGCTGGGAGGGCCAGAGAGTTCTCAGAGGGCACTAACCCCAGGAAGAACAAAGATGAACATCCAGTTCATTTTTTCCACGACCAAATGACAACATCAGACCATTCCCAAAAATGATGGCCATCTTGAGAGCTCAAATCAGGGTACTTCCTTGCACAGAGAGCATTTCTGTCATTGAAACTGGAACCAAGAGAAGGTATGTCTCATCCTCATTGCAGCTGTGTGTCCCCAATGATGGCTCTGCCTGACCTCGAAGTCTAAGCTAGGTCCCCTTGCTCTCCTCGGTCATCATTCCCTTGCATTCCAATGCCATAGCACTCATATAATCCTGTTATGCTTTAATGCCTAAAAGTATTTGTTTAATATCCAGTTCTCCTCCATACT
Organism: Spilogale gracilis; assembly: GCA_004023965.1. NCBI lineage: Eukaryota > Metazoa > Chordata > Mammalia > Carnivora > Mephitidae > Spilogale > Spilogale gracilis. Next base: position 23,458 of record PITA01003503.1, read on the forward strand.
CATAGATACAAGGGTGGTGACATATCCAAAGGAGTTATCATACTACACAAAATATAGCAACTCAGTTTAGTCATCCAACAGTTACGTGTCTTCTACGTGCAATATACTGTTCTAGATGTTACTCAACAGAGACGATAGACAGATCATTTGTTAAATTAATACAAGACAGAAAACTGGACTGTGTGATTGTATTAGTTTCCTGTTGCTGCTGTGACAAATTTCTGCAAATGTAGCAGCTCAAAACACGATAAACTGAGTTGCCTGAACTGAAAGATCCGTCTCAGTGGGGGTAGAATCAGAGATCAAGGGATCCTGGCTCCTTCTGAAGGCTCTGAGGGAAGAGTCCACTTCTTCAATGTTTAGGTTCAGAAGGCTGCCCATATTCCTGGCTCCTTGTCCCTTCTCTGTCTTCCAAGCGCCAGCACAGCATCTCCAAACTCCTTCATCTCTAACATCTGTACCTGCAGTCATGTCTCCTTCTCAGATTCTGGGTCCCCTGCCTCCCTCTCGTAAGGACCCTCGTGATGACATTGGGCCCACTTGGATAATCCAGGATCATCGCCTCATTTCAAAATCTTTAACTTAATCTCATCTGCAAAGTCCCTTTTACCATGTAAAGTGACACATTTCCAGGTTCCAGGGCTAAGGACATAGACTAGACGTCTTCTGACAGGCCATTATTCAGTCTGCCACGGGGACCTGTGTAACGTGTATTTGGAAATCTTTGAAGGAAGGAGGCTTCCCAATTTCCAGCAGGCTCTTACTCCAAACCTCAAAATGTTTTGGTGAATTGCATATCCCATACTTGGAAGTCACATCATACTCAAGTTGGAAGTGAGGTTTTCTCATCAACTGTGCATATCTGTGACATGTGCATGTGTTGTGATTACCTGCATAGGAGTGAGGAGACCTCTCCTGTGTGGGCTGAGTGGTATCCCCCAGAAAGAGATGCGGACGTCCTTGCCCCATTACCTGTGAATGGGACCTTATTCGGCAATGGGGTCTTTGCACATATAAGCAAGTTCATATGAGATCCTGCTGGAGTAGGGAGGGCCCTACACCCCATGGTTGGGGTCCTTATGAAAGCATTTGGACAAAGACAGGAACAGAGAGAGGAATACCATATGGCGATGAAGGCAGAGACTGAACCAATGGAGCTACGAGCCAAGGAATGCTAAGGTTTTCCAGCCACCCCCAGAAGCTGAAAGAGGCAAGGCAGGATTCTCCCACAGAGTTTATGCAAGGAGCATGGCTCTGTAAGACCTCGATTTCAGACTGCCGGGCTCCAGAACTGTCAGTGAGTGTGTTGCTGTGAATTCACACCACGCGCTGTGCGGTCATTTGTTATGGCAGCCACGGAAACTGAATGCCCCCCTTCCGCAGCCCCTACCCTCGAGGCCCCATAAGCAGTCCCTGAAGTCCCTGCTAGAGTGACGGCAAAGCACCTCTACCTCCCAAGCTGTGGCCTGTTCCTTCACTGCCTGTGAGCTGGGCAAGAGGGGAAGGCTCTGCACTTGGGAATGAACCACTGACTGTCCCTCGGGAGACTCAAAGTCACCGTGAGTTCATTTCTTTCCTTGTTCCTTGGAAACCACCTCTTAGGACCATTTCAAGAAAAACAAATTGTGAGTTTTTGCTTCGGATCTGTTTAACATGATTCATCGGTGCTAGTTCCAATAACAAACTGGTCAGAGCTTTAGGACAAGACAGGAGCGTCTGGGAGGTGTGTGTAGCTTGAGCAGGGCTCCCGCACCCCCGTCACCCCATACATTCACTGGCCTCCTTCCCAGGCCTCTGCCCAAATGGACATAGAACTGCATAGTCAGCAAACATGAACTTTCAAGCAGTATTGTTGTAAGGTTTACCACGTTGGCAAAGTTAACAGGAATATTGTGAATTCACACGATTCCTTTCACCCAGAAGTCCCACACTGTTTAGTTCTCACCAGTTCTGTGTGCAAAGCCTCTTGCTAACCCTCCACGGGCTCTACCAGGTAAGTGGGATCTCTCCCTCTAAGAAGGGTGCACTGAAGCTGAGACCTAAAGGAAATGAAGGAGCCATGGGATGGCTTGGGAAATAGTCCTGGAGGCAGGAAAAGTGTGTGCAAAGATCCTGAGGCCAGTGTGTTCAAGAAACTGAAAGACCACCAGAGTGGTAAGAGTAATGCAGGAGCTACTGGAGAGAGGGTCAGGGACCAGCTCACACAGAGCTTTGCTGGATTCTAAGTATAATAGGAAGATATTGAAGGGTTTTGATGAAGTCCAGGGAGGGATGAAATAATAAATCCTTTTCCTTTTTTCCCTCCTCCTTCTCTTCTTCCTCTTTTTCCCCTCCCCCCATTCCCCCTCTTCATCCTCCTCTTCCTGTTCCTCTTCCTCCTCCTTTTCCTTCTCCCCCTCCTCTTCCTCCTCTTTTCTTCCTCCTCCTCTTCCTCTTCTTCTCCTCCTCCTCCTCTTCCTCCTTCTCCTCCTTCTTTTTCTCCTCCTTTTCTTCCTCCTTCTTCTCCTCTTCCTCCTCTTCCTTCTTCTTCTTCTCCTCCTTCTTTCCCCCATAACTGTTGCCTCTGTGTTGAGAGTAACTAGAGATAGGCAAGAATGTAGGGAAGGGGGCGTCTTAGGAGAGATGGGACAGGGCCTTGCCCTTGAGTAGTGGCCATAGTAAGGAGCAGTGGGCACAATCAGGTGTGGACTGGGGATAGATTGAGAGCATTGCTGATGTGCTGGGCAGGGGCAGGGAGGAGGGGATAGCAGTGACGGATCGTGCCTGCCCTTCACCAGGTTTCTGCCCCAACACAGAGTGGCACCTCTAGCTCACCAGCTCGTAGGTGACCCTGGCGAAGCTGTCCCAAGATGCTGCTAGAGTCCCACCCAGGCCTCACTGTCACTCATCAGGTTGGATAGCCCTGCTGTTCCCTAGAGCTCACCTCAGTCTGGTAGAAGAGGCATCAGTGACACCTCCCATATGACAGTTTTTCCAGATTTGATGGTTCTCCTTCATACACAATGGGGCCACCTTCCATTTTTTAATTGGCGCTAAACATCTTGCCTAAAAGCAGCTCCCTGCCCTAAGCAGGGTTCTAACTTCCAAATCCGTGGTAAGCTGGTAAACCAGCTAACTGGTGAGGGAAAATGAAACCCTGATTTGTAGCATTTACCAAATTCTGTGGTGCAAATATTCTCCCGCGTTCATGCTAGCAACAGTTAAGTGATGCCCAAGATTCCTGAATTGTTGACCGTTGGTTCTGTCACCTGTCCCCAGTACAGTGCTGCATGACTTCTGGTCCAGAACACTGCACCAAGAGACCCCCTCTGTTCCACAGCATACAGTCACCCAGGTTGGAAGCAGAGTCTCCGGGAAACATGGTGACAGAGGCCAAGCAGGCCAGGGGATGGACTCTGTGATTCCTTGTGTACTCAAGCGTGTCTGCAGGAGTTTGCTACAAAACCACACCTGTTACTCCACTGGCAGTGCGAGAACAGCCTGGTAGAACATTCCCCACGGGTGAGTTTCGGGGAGCATACGGAGAGTCAGGGAAGCCGGGTGCCAGTGCTGGTTCTTCTCCAGTTAGCTAAATCACTTCAGACAAGCCTTGTCACCTAGATGAGTCTCGGGCTCCATGTTGGCAAAATGAGAGGTAGATGATGTCTCTGGACTCCATGTCACCAGGTTTCTTGGAAAATCCACTTCTGATCCCTGCCCCCGAGGCCTGAGAGGCCAGCGAAGATTGCTGAGCACAGATTTTTGGATCAGTGGCCGTGAGTGCTGAGCTAGAGCTCAGCCTATCCCTTCCCCCTCAACACTGTACTCTGGGACCCAGGGAAGAGTCAGGGGGACAGGAAGGGAGAGAAGAAAGACAACTCAGGGAAGTATAACAAGATTTGGTGACCTGGTGGGTCTGGGAAATGCCCACAAGGAAGGACTCCAAGGGGGCTCCCAAGGTTGACTAACCCAACAGTTTCCTGTGCTGCGTGGCAGACTGTGTGAGTATCTTTTGGATTTCTCTGGACAGTGAAACTATTCAATGACTGTCAGAGGTGATGAAGAACTTCCTAGAATGTCCTCTGGGGCCCCTGCTGTGATACAGACCAACACAGCCCTGTGACCTCACCCAGAGGCTAATGGCAGCAACCATCGCCTACCACATGAGCCTAGGAGGCCATGGACGGATACATGCTGACTTCACTCACCCAGGGGTCGCTGGATTCCCCCATTACAAGCAACTCCCCATTCCTTTCTCCCTCTCTCCAAGCAAACCCGAGCCTTCCCTCTATAACCCATATACCCAGTGTCCTCCTCCTCTCCAACCTGCTTTCTCTCCCTTCAAAACCACAGAAGTGAAAGTCGGTAAAGGGGGTCAGAGGAGGGGACTGGAGGTGTTTGAACACCTAGGGGGCAAGGACTGAGCCTTTCCCTTCCTTCCTTGCCCTCAAGCTGGTCCGTGCATCCTGGGAACACTGGCTGTTGACACACAAAGCCACCTTGTTTACGCTCTTGGCGCCTTATTTGGGTGAACGTGCCTTTTCAAAATTAAGGTGTTCTGGGGTTCTTTTTAGTAAAATAAATATGAAATATCCCCAAACAGAAAGGAGTAGTGAGAGTAACCATATAAAAACAGTTTAAGCTGGGGAAAAAAAAAACAAAACACAAACCACAGTCCCATCAAGTCCCAAAGAGAACCTTGGTTTCCAGGGGTGGTCAATAGAGTGTTGAGCTCCCAGCAGTGGATGGGATGGGATGCTTGCTCTCTGTCCAAACAAGCAAACATCCTCCCTGAACCAGCATTCGCGCCCCACATGCTGTCCTTCCGATTTGTTTCCTGCTTTCGGCCCTCCCAGAAAGACATCTTAGAGCAGTTCTTACTTTCAGCTCCTCACCTTGAAAAGCACAGATTGGCAAGTGTGAACAGCGTAGCAGGGAGACGAATCCAGCAGGCAGTCAAGACATTCAGGCGCGAAGAAATGTATCTCATCCGAAAATTTCCATCGCCAGTAATTTTTTTTTTTAATTTCCAAGATAAATGCGTTTTTACTTACAAGACTAAGGGCTCCATTATTTTTCAGATACTTCACTGCTGCCAAGGAGTCAAGAAAACCGGTCATGCACCTGGCCAGCTGATCCAACCTCAAAACTCTTCTGAGTTAATGAAAAGGGCCTAATTTTTCCTCCCCTTTAATGAATGTTGCTTCTCTGCTTCCCAGCAGCATTCGGCAGGTGGGGTGGGCGGGCACGGAGCCCAGGTCGTGCAAATGGGCAGGAAAACCTGATTCTCCAGGATTCTTCCCACTGCCTGCAATCCAGGGGTCCCTGCTCTGGAGGGCTTGGGAAGGGGAGCAGATGACTCAGCATACATCTCCAGGGGGCCAAAGAACAAGTACATTCTGATGTGGATTTGAATGTTTACGTGTGTGTGTGTGTGTGTGTGTGTGTGTGTGTAAATACCAAATTCTTAGAGACTGCTTGAAGGTGTCATAAAAGCTAATTCAGGTGGAAAACTCCCTGGAAAAAAATCCCCGGCCCTACAGATGCCTCCATCCTGTCTTTCAGAACCTGGGAGGGAGAGGCGAGTATTTGGACTGTGGCCTACAGGCAGAATTTGCAATTTCCCAAAGAATAAATTGCAGGTTCCCCCTGCCAACAGGCCCCACCCCACTCCCTGGGCTAGAACAGGCAGGTGCTGTGAAATCTGGCTGATAGGTCAACTTCAAGGTGATCTGCTTGCCATGTCTTCTCTCTGCTCGGCTAATCTCCCAGCACACCTTTGGTGCCTGGTAAAGGTAAATCATTATGACTGAGTGTATGGAGCAGAGGGTCTCTGCACACATGTAATTACTACCTGACAAGTCTCTGCAGAACTTGGGAGTTTCCCAGAGAGCCAGTGGGGCCGTTTCTGGAGATAGTAAGTCACCGTGGGTCCCCCAGGCATCATCTGGCTTTAGGAACCAGAATTCAGGAAACTACAGAACTGGGTGTATGTTTTGTTACATAGCTAGAAGACTTAGAGTCTAAGTCCCCAGGCTCTGGGGCTGTGATAAACCTGGCTGAGATGCTCACCGATGTCTAGGAATGTCTCAAAATAAATAATGCACCATTCCCTTAGAGCAGCACTGTCCCACAGAAATATAGTGTAAGTCACGTAAGTCATTGCCAGTTTTCTTGTACCCATGTCAAAAGAAAAAAAAAAAAGGAAGAGGGGCACTTGGGTGGCACAGTCAATTAAGTGTCTGCCTTCAGCTCAGGTCACCATCTCAGGGTCCTGGGATCAGGACCCACATCGCATCAGGCTCCCGCTGCTTCTCCTTCTCCTTCTGCCTCCTCCCCCCAGCTCATGCTCTGTCTGTTTCTCACTTTCTTTGTAAAATAAATAAATGAATTTTTTTTAAAGAAAAGGAAAAAGTAAGACTAATTATAAATGATATAACTCAACCAAAACATACAATAATTAATATAAATATAAAAATCATTAGTGAGATATTTTACCTTCTATTTTTTTTTCATTCTTTTTTTCCAAACCCAAGAGCATGTTATATTTCTGTCCCATCTGAATTTGGACTGGTCATATATCAAGTTCAAATAGCCATAGGGACACACGTACCATGCCAGACAATAGGCTCAGACACACGTTTCTAACTCACAACATTTTGACTTCCCATGAAAGTTGCATATAGAACAAAATCATAATACATTGCACTTTATTTGACTTAGAATCCTAGTGCTCCTAATAAAATAAGAACTTCTAAAAGTTTCTTCTGACTGGTACCAAGTAGGTCTGAAGCCCAGACTCAGTGGACACTCTCTCTCGAGTGCTCACCACTGCAATCAAATCGTCATTGTTGGGCTCATCGTTCTGTGCCTCTGGCAATAGAGAAATAAATAAAACTGTATTCCAACGGCTCTACCCCCTAGGGCTGTTCACCCACATTTGGTGCTGTCCGCCTGGGACACTGGGCACAGCCTCCTGACCCCCAAGCAGTGGGAGAATGCCTCAAGGGGCATATGTAGGGGCGTGGTGGCCAGAGGAGAGGCCATGCTCTGCCAGGATTCCATATGAGACCCGGGCCTGGACCCTGCAACGTGACTTCGAAGTTCTGCAAGGAGGGAGGCAGGAAGGAAGACAGGAAGGTAGGCAGGGCTACGCAGCCCGGAAGCACCCTGCAGTCAGGGAAATGCAGGACCGGGACGCATGGACAGAAGCACTGGATGCAGGGACAGTCTAGCACCGCACTGTTCTCCTGCAACACAGCGCAGGCATGCACGGGGCCCTTTGTAGTAGCTCCGTTAAGAAGTAAAAGGATATGGGAAAAATGAATTCTCATAACAGATTTTATTTAACCCACTTTATCCAAATTATCATCATTTCAACACATGTCATATTCTACGATCTTTTTTTAGGTATGCCTCGATTTCCCTGGCCACACATACACTGACAGCACAGCCCCAGTGTGGACCAGCCCCATTTCCAGGCCCCGTGGCCACCAGCGGCTGGTGCCTACCATATATGGCTGTAGCAAATCTAGACGCGGGTGTGTGTGTGTAAGGAATGATTGCTTCTGCTCAGAAGTTTGAGTCCAAAAGGGAAGTCAGACCAAATTCAAGGGAGGGGGCTAGGGATGAAAAGGGAGGGGCAGTCATCCAGCCTTTTCCAGGAGCCCGTGAACCTGGCTGGGCGCTATCCTCGGCGCCGGGTGAGAGGCAGCAAGCTTCGCTCACAGGTTCCCAAGAGTGTCTGTGTCAATAGCGTAAAGGCGAAACCCAGCACTGAGGAACGTTTGCTAAATTTTGCCAAGTGCCTGGACAGCCAATCACGAGGGTGACCCAGAAAACAGCCAGTGCACCTGTGGGGGAGGCTTGGCTCTGAGCGCGGCCAAGGAGGTCACCTGAGGTCACTGCCAGGGGCGCAGAGCTCCGGGAGGCTGCCTAATGTGGAAATGTTTGGATTTGGAGCGGCGCAGGCGCGGTGGGCAGCTGCGGGCCCAGGGACGAGGCCAGGCCGGCCGGGCCCAGGAACACAGCGCCTGACAGTAACCAGACCCGCGGGGACGCTGGGAGCCGCAGCGCCCGTGCTTGCCAAGACCCCACTACATCTTTCCTAATTAAGTCTGGCCGTGCCTGTGTCCTCTCGCTGCAGAGCTCTGCCCTCTGCAAAGAGGGGGTGGGGTGCTGCTGGAGGAGAGCAAGCCAACCCAGCAAGAACTTGGACAGCAGCCCTCCTTTCCCCTGGCCTCCCTTCTCCGCAGCATATAGGCTTTGTGAATGAAGGGGGCGTTTTCTCCAAGGTGGCTCTCTCACCCTTGGGCACGCAGGGGCACGCCCCAGATGCTGAGCTGGGCTCAGCTGCTTCAGCCCTTCTCCTGGGGTGGGGAGGGGGTGCCCCGGAGTCTCTCTGTGCCCTTTTCTCCTCCTCTCCTCCTAGTCCTGCCTCCCCTGCCCTGGAAGCGTGCCACCCACCTAACTTCAGAAGGAGGTCACCCTCCCAGAGACTGGGTCTGGCTAGTGGATCCTGGGCACTTGGAGCTGCAGCGGGGGGAAGTATCCTAGTGGCTGTCCCAGCCCCACACAACGGAGGGCAGGGTTACAACGCGTGTTTCGGTCAGCAGCACTTTTGAACTATGACTCCAAGAAAGAACAGCCTGTACAGACACTCTGAGTCTCCCAGCAACAAAGAATGTGCAATAGATTAGCCCTCGCTTGCAAAACTATTTGGGGGGGAAAAAAAAAAAAGAAAAGGTGCAGCCTGGTCTCTTTACAGGGTCCCAGGGCCAGGGTGGCTGGATTGAAAAGCATCCTCCCTGCCTGGACAGCAGAGCACCTGCGTCACCCGCCCTCGGCGCTTTCTGACCTTGGCTGACTAATCGCCCTTGTAACACCCTCACTGTCTGGGTTTCTACTTGGGGGTTTGGTTGAAGGTCAGCTGCCAGGGGACAGGGGCTCTCCTGCCGTTGGGACAAGGTTACAAAGAATAATTTCCCTGCCCAAGGGCTTGTAGATTATTAACGCGTTTCTGTTAACTGAGCGTTAATAGTTATTCAAGCACTCTTTGATAATGAGGGTGGAGGGGAGAAAATGAATGTGTTAGCCATTCACCGAGGCGGATGCCATAAACGTTAGGACTGAAAACACAAAGCCTGGGAGAGGAGCTCACAGGCAATCCTGGCGGGGAAGGAGGATAAGGAGCGGAGTGACGCCATAAAGTTCCTGCAGACTTAGAGCAGGGCACCTTTTCTTTCCTTTCCCTTTCTTCCATCCTCCCTTCCTCCCTCCCTCTGTCCTTCCCTCCCTCCCTCCCTTGTCTCATTGCTCCGAGGAAACCAAGTAGGGCCTAACAAACAAGGGTGGGCGCATGGCAAATAACGCCAGTTTAATTGGCTTTTTTGCTCTAGCCTCCGCCAAGCTGAGTCCATCCTCTAGGTGATTCCTTCTTTGAGCCTCTCTGGGAAGCAGGAGGGGAGCCCCAGGGACCTCGTGCTGGAGGAAAGTGAAGGTGTCCAAGAGAGCCCACATGGAAAGGGGCTACCCTGGCCAGCACCCTGGTCTCTGACCCAGATCAGCCTGCTGGGCCCCTGCCCTGGAGACAAGCAGCTTCCTGCACCCTGGCTGTTATCCTGGGAACCATGCGGCCATGAGTGTCTTCCCAGCAGGCTTGCCCAGGGCCCAGGAAGACACGGGGGCAAAACTCCTGCTTTGCACAGCCCACCACCTTCCGGGCACTGCTGACTGTGGTGTAGAGCCTGTGCCAGGACAAGAGGAGCTTGCGAGAGCTTGTGTCCTTCTGTGGCCATCACGCAGAATGGAGCGTTCTCTCTGTGCAAAGCTAACACAAAGCACTTGTGGGGGAGAAAGGCCAGATCCTGCCCTCAAGGGGCTTACAGTCCATTAAGGAGGGAAGACAATCTATAGCAAGTTCTGGAAAAGCAGCACATGCTGCTGAGCTGTGGAACAAAGTCACAGAGAGGTGCCCCCCACCTTACCGCTAGGCCAGATCATGGGGCTCAGGTTGGGCATTGAATTGCGCTCTAAGGCTGGATGAGGCTTTGATGGGGAGAAATGGGAGAGACGGAGGGATGGCAGGAAATGTTTAAGGAAGAGATCTAATGGGACCAGAGAGGACAGGAAGAAGGGATGGTGTTTTAAAGAGAAGTTCGGGCTTAATCTGTCGGTAAGCTCGCAGGCTCCTCTGCATTTGCTCTGCTCACTGCTGTGGAGTTACCACAGTGGATGCTGGGGTGGGGGAGAGAGGGCTGAAGGATGAGAACAAGCAGGTCAGCTGTGAGGCCACCAGGGTGGCCCAGGTTGTGAGCATGGGGCATGGAAGGCAGATGCATTCGGTGTGGGGTAATGGCTGGGAAGTCAGAGGGGAGAGAGAGCACAGGTTCCAAAGGCAGCAAACAATGGAGGGAGGGTACCAGCTGGGAATCGGGACTAATGTCATCCCAGGGCCTCAGGCGGGGGAGGAGAGTCCAAGGCAGAAGGAAGCCTCTGCCTTCTGTGCCCTAAAAGGTAAAGGATCAAGGAGTGAAGACCTCAAGACCTTTGGGGAGCAGCAAGAGGGGAGGCCAGCCAAGGGATCTTGCTCCAGTGATCCTGGTCTCATGAGCATGGGGGCTGGGCCATCTGCTGAGAGCATGGCATGGAAGGAGGAGGGCTCACAGACCATGGGGGAAACTTCCACAATTCCTGGGAAGGAAGCCAGGAGGGGGGGGCCAAGGACAGCAACTGTGAACTTAAGGGCCCAGTGGGCCAGGTTATCTGGCTCTTTCTAGCATCCTAGCAGTCCAGACATCCCAGAGTAAAAGTGATTTATCTACTCCTTGAACACTTCTTAAAGGTTGACTGTGGGCTGGGTGCTATTCTAGGCACCGAGGGAACTGGCCAGTCAGAGATAATGTTCCCTGTCCACACGAAGCTCGACGCAGACGCAAGACAACAGAACAGCATATGGGGTCTTGGTCCTGCCCGTCAGAGTCACCTCTGGAGATCTTTAGAATAACGGACTGCTGCCAACTGTTCAATGCCACAGCCAAAAAAATCCCTAAGGACCAGGCAGGAGCAAGTGTGTTTTTTAAAAGGCCGATTCAGATGCGCAGCTAGAATCGCGGACCCCTGTGGCATCATGAGTCCCGCTGCCTCGATTCCTGTTCCTGCCACTGACTAAATACATGTGTATGTGACTGCTCTCACCTTCGCTTCCTCATCTGTAAAACGGGCTAGTAACAGCATCTTCTTCGTAGGGCTGTAGTGACAACTGAATGTGATCATGAGTAAAGCCTTGAGAAACAGCCTAACACAGAACACGTGCTGGCTGTCAGCTAGACGACAACGCTGGGGTTCTGGTGGGGAGAGGGTGACACATACTGTGGGAACCCGGGGGGGGGGGTTCTGCCCGCAACCTGAGGGTCAGGAAAGGCTTTCTGGGGAAGGTGACTTCTGGGCTGAGACGCGCAGAGAGTATGGAGTTAGCCAAGCTGGAGTGGCCAAGGGTGAGATGGGGAAGGGGGTCACGTTTCAGGCAGAGGGAACGGTATGTACAAAGTTCCCAGGCTGCAGAGCCAAAAGCACAGAAGGGACAGGAAGTGGTTTGGTGAGATCGGAGTGCAGGGAGAGGCCAGACTGCAGAGGGAACAGGAGGAGGATGGGGACCTAGCAACCTGTGATTTTTATTCCAAGGCCGCAGGACGGCCCCTGCATGGTTTGTGGAGAATGATTAGATCTGTGTTTTAGAAGCATCTCTCTGGCTGCAATTTGGATGTGGAGTTGGAGGGGAGAAGGCTAGAGAGTGAGGTGAGCTTGTGGGGGAGGTTGATATGATCTCAATGAGGATGACCAGTGGCCTGGACCACAAAGGACCATAGAAGACAGTGCAAAGACAGAAATGGGCAAACTGAGACATCCCTGGACAACTGATTGGAGGGTGACTAAGGGAGATGAGCTTGCCAAGGACGATGTCTGCTTCCTGGGTTTGAATGACCTTCTGGGTGGGTGGTGGCACCATTGTGGTCAAAAAGCGATCATGGGAAAAGAGCAAGTTTGGGGGGGGGCAGTGCCTGGGTGGCTCAGTAGACTGGTCTTGATTTCTTCCCAGGTCATGATCTCAGGGTCATGAGATTGAGCCCCGTGTCAGGTTCTATGCTCAGCCCACAGTCTGCTTGAGATTCTCTCTCCTCTCTCCTTCTGCTCCGCCCCCCCCACGTTCTCTCTCTCTCTCTCTCTCTCAAAGAAATTAAAAAAAGAACAAGTTGGGGAAAAAACAATGAATTCATTTTCAATGTGTTGTGTTTTGGGTGCTCATGAGATATTCTGGTGGAGCTGTGTGTCCAGTGGGCAGTTGGACATCAGAGTTTGAAGCTCAGGAAATATGACTGGTTGCAGATATATCTTGGAGCAATTAGAGCCAAGGCTGGGGCGCTGTTCAGCAAAGAACCAATGAGATGTGGGAAGGGGTTCCATGTGCTCAATGTCATAAAATGGACTGAGCATGCTCTAGAGTATATAGGGAGGTGAACAAGGCCAGAACAATTTCCTGGCAAGTGGCAGCAGCAGTGAAAGTCTATAGTCAGAGAGGGAGTCTTCTGAGTCCAGAATCTTTGGGGTGAGAGTTCTGAGTGACCCTAAGGTCCAAGGCATAGCTACCCATATGACCAAAAGAGGCAGGAGGAAAGTGAGTGGTTGAACTATGAATTGGCACTAACATTGCTCCAGACGCCCAGAGTGGAACAGTGACCTAGACGTGGCCCTTGCTGGGGCTAGGAGTTGGTTGCCCAAGAGGATAAGAGCAAGGACAAAGATTGTATGATAATCATGGGTGGTCCAGAGGCTCTGAACAGTGGTGGCATGATGCTTAGAGGCCACACTGGAGAGAGAGTCACCCTCCTCCCCTCCCAGACACTTAGAAAGACATGGGCAAAGATATGAATGCCTTTGGACCCATCCCTTCCATGCAACTCCTGCAGGAGCACTGACCAGGAAAGGCTGACTTCAGGAGGCATATCCCAAGAGCACGTGACAACAGACATTCATAAAGTAACTCATCTCCTTGTGTGGGCATAGAGAGATGGTTTCTCTCTGTGCTCTGTGTTCCTGGCTTGCTCCATGAATGAGAACCTTCGATTTTCCATCCATTAAATGGGATGGTGATTCCTGATCTCTGCTTGCCTCACTTGGATGCTATGAATACAAATATTTCCCCAAGTGCTTTGGGTTCACATTAAAAGGAATGACCTAAACATGAGTGCACTAACCACTGAATTTTCTTGGACAACTATTGACTTAAGCGGATAATAATAAATGACTCTGCCTATCTTTGTTGAGAGATGAAAAGAGAGAGAATCTCACAAGGCCTTGGTTCTAGTGTTCTCTGCTCTATAAAATCTCTTTGAAGCAAAGGGTATAAGGGTATAACCAGAGCCAGTAGATGGCAAAAGCTATCTCTGGGAGTGTTTGGCCTTAAAAATCCCTTTCCCTGAACCATCTAGGCTAGAGCACTCAGCACAGAAGAATGAAAATGAAGATGAGTAATACGTTGGGACTGTGCAGAGTCAGGGGCAGATTCCACATTTAGGCATTCACTTATTCGTTTATTCCATAAAGATTTGCAGAGCATTTATCATTGGCTTCCTACAAAGCATCCAACCACCAAGCTTGGGCTTTGGGTCACCCCTGTTAAGACTCCTGTCCCTGAGACAGCTGTCCCTGCCTTGAATCTCCCTCAGAATCAGGTTGTTTGCCTGGCACCCTCACACCTGCTTGTATTTTGTTCTCATTCTCCATGGTTCATGGGTTCATGGTTCATGGGGTAGGGTGGCTGCCAGGTAAAAGAAAGTTGTCTTCCGGGGTGTGTGTGTGTGTGTGTGAGAGAGAGAGAGACAGACAGACAGACAGAGGGAGAGGGAGACCAATGGAGGGAAAGAGAAAAGAGACCCCAAAGACCACCACTCCCATATCCTAGGATGGGATTTCCTGGGGTGAAGTGTACAAAGGGCCTGTCTAGGTAAAATTTCCCATCTCCCTAAGGATATGTAAGTTTCTCAAGCATAAGGATCTGAATTCCCTTATCTTGGGAAGGGCTATTTACACAGTAGGGGTTTATTGAATGGCAATTCAATAAATGATTTACTCAGTGAATTTTAGATCATTCACTTTAAGCTTCTGCTGATGGAGGAGCCAGAGGCTGAAGAGCCTTCCCTGTTGTTGCATAGGATGGTGGCTTGTTCTTCCTGACCTGGACCAAAAGTGGAAGGCACAGAAGGAGAACAGCAGCAAAAATGCTGTCCCTGAAGAGTCAATCCCTATAAATTAATCTCAAGCTTTGACTCATCTAAATAGGCCACCACTTGCTGTGGTGAGGAAGTGCCGAGCTGAGGAAGAACATAAACAGGAAGAACCCTTGGGTCTTCTCTTCCTACTCAGGAGCTTAGAGAGGCCCAGGACCACTGGAGCTTTCCAAGCCTTTCCCGCTGCTGGCTTCCATGGCCACCAAGGGAAACCAGTGCCCTCTGGGACTCACCTGAGCATAGCCAACACATCCATTCACCTGTAGGAAGAGCATTTTACAACCACATCCACCCAATGATAGAATGGGATGCCTCCCTAAACAGGGAGGGTGGGCCCTCTGTTGGCCACCCAGCTGGGGTGTTGTAGAAGGGGCTCCCACACTGGGTCACTTACACCAATGTGAAGCTTCTTTCTTCCTCTGCTTTGGGGTCATGGGACTGTGGAAAGATTGTGGTGAGTCATACACTGACCCCACGAGAAAGAACAATGGGTTGAGAAACAATGGGTTTGGTGTTTGGGGCCGTCCTAACAAGCTCCTCCAATTCATGGGTCGTGTGGTCGGGCGTGGCCCAGTTTCAGGGACAGTGTCTAGTAAGGGCCTCAACTAGGCAGAGACTGCTGGTGTTCTGGCTCTGTTTGTCCCTGCCCTCACCCTCCTGAGTGCTCTATGCAGGGACTGAAATGTGCACTTGGTACATGATGTGTGTGAAAAGCGCTTGCATAAAAGTGATTTTATGGCTCTGGCTTGGGTTTGTAAGCCAAGCAAACAGAAAAATCTCAGGAATAAAAGGGGCAATAAAATAATCACATAACTCTTTGAACTCACACTAAATACCACCTTTATTTCAAGGCTCTCAACGTGTTTTGCAAACAAGTTTAGAACTGTCATTGTATGCCTCTTTTATGGGGAAACTGAGTCACGGCGCAGTGTGGGTTGGGAGAGCATGCAGGGTTTGTCTCAAAGGAGAACTCCGGGAGACACCTCTGAGCTGGACCCATGGGAGGGCACCCCCTGACCACATCTTTGTTCTGAGCTTAAATGTTTAAATGCTTATCCATAGGTGTAAATCTCACCTGCAGTCCAACATAGCTGAACGTCAATGGGTGGCTCATTGACTCTGGAGCTAACAGTAAGTTTTCATGGTTACTGCACATCAGACACTGGCTCCCCTACAACCTGCCACTGTCCTGTGAGATGGCTATCCCTTTCCCCGTGGGTGGATAGGATGATGAGGCGTGTGGATGTCAATACACCTGTGAATGACCCACCACTGGAGGGGGTAGTGCTGGGGTCGAAGCCCAAAGCCTGCCACTTCTGGGCCCAGGGACAAGGACTGTCAAGAAAGAGGACCCAGGCCAACATTTTTGTTCAGAGCCAGAAATGTTAACGCATTCCACCAGTCTTGGAGGAAAACTTCAGAATATGGAGAAGGCCAGCATGGATTTGGAAAGGTTTCCCTTAGAATCCAAGGAAACAGTTTGGGAGACAAATAGCTAATGAGCAAAACCGTGAGGTGAGCCAGACAAGTGTTTCTAAAATTATACATATAAAAAGAACTCCAAAAAAAGCCACGAAGGACTGTTAAAATGATGGGAAAATTCTGAAGTATTCATTGTTCTTGTTTTTTGTTTGATTTGGGGCTTCTTTACTATTTAAAATTTGGAAATTGTCCCAATGAATGTATTTTCATTGTCCAAAAAGGGGACAACTCAGCAGTGACAAAATTAGATACCACTGGCCCAAGCACCACCCACTCTGGGTTGTGCGGTCCTCGGTCACTCTATCTGGGTACACTGTCTCCCAAGGGGACTCTAGCTAGCTGTTCACCAGACCCATTTACCTCTCCTCTTGGGTATGCTAGCCTCCATTTCCCAGCCTCCCTTGTGGTTGAGTAAAGCCATGTGACAGATTCTAGCCAATAGACTTCGACTTCCAACCAATGCTCTTTAAATGTTCCTGGGCAGTTCCTCCCTGTCTTTCACTACTGTCAATCTCCTAGATGTGAACACGTAGGGGGACTGATCTTGGAAGCCACGCATCAAGAATGGCAGAGCCTCCATCAGCCTTAAGGAATGGGTAGATCAGAACCCCTTTCCCATGTCCTGCTACTGATCAAGCAGTAGATGTGGTATTTAGAGCCATCCTAACGAATAGAACCAACATATGCAAACTAATCCAATCCATAGGGTAGAAGCTGGTCATTTGGAT
Organism: Spilogale gracilis; assembly: GCA_004023965.1. Classification (NCBI taxonomy): domain Eukaryota; kingdom Metazoa; phylum Chordata; class Mammalia; order Carnivora; family Mephitidae; genus Spilogale; species Spilogale gracilis. Next base: position 39,932 of record PITA01003503.1, read on the forward strand.
AACTTAAAAAAAAATCAAACATGGAACAGTTTTGACGATAGTTACAATATGTTATAAAATGTCATAAAATGTTGAAGTCACTAGCATAACCTTAAACTCATAGAGCAATTTAGAGATAAGAATTTAAGAATCCACCTTCTCCAGGCAAAAAATGAAAGGTTCTATAACATCTCCCTGTGACTGAGCAGAAAGAAATCTGAGGCACAGAAATAGCCCATTATTTTCCTTCTTTGTTGTTAGTACCCTGTGATAAAACCCAGTTTCTTCAGTCCCCCTCCTGCATACTGTAGGCTGAAGATGACAAAGTGATTTTGTCCTGAAGCCACCTCCTCGTGATTGCTAGTCACTACCTGCACTGAGAAGGGCTCTGAGGTCAAGTGAGGAAAGGGGACAGTGATGAAGAAGCACTCTCTGCTGGACGCACGGAAAGGGGAATGGCCACATGTGCTCCTGTGTCAGCCAATGGCTGCCCGGTACCTGCCCATGGACAGATTCCCTTAGAATCATTTGGGATCCCTGCATATGGTGGCAGCTCAATCCCCAAGCCGCATTCCTCACCCTTTCAAGATCTGCTGAATTAAAATCTCTGGGTGTGGGTCCTGGAAATCTATATTTTTTATAATCTTTCCATGGAAGTGTGAGAAAGAGTTAGCTTATCTTCTATGAGCCTGTAAGAGGTATTTTGCTCACTGCCACAGGCATAGGTGAAAACACTATTTCCTAAGGTTTCCAGATGCCCCAGGCAGCATCCTCACATCCCCAAGTAGAGAGAAAGGCAAAAGCACACAGGGCTCCGGGGCAGACATGCTCTTTACTCCCCATACACCACTGCAGGAAGCCCTCCCTCAATTCCACATGCAAGCTCCATCGGGACCCTGCATGGAGAGCAACCTGCTGAGAAATGCCTAGGGGGAGACAGGATATGGGCAAACTGGTCTAAGCTGGTCTAAGTCATGCCCATTACGGTTAGAGTGCCAGGGTCTATAGTACTGCTGACGACGCTGGTCATGCTGTCGGCAGAGAGCGATCACAATGCGCCAACCAACATTGCTGATGTAGGTCCAGCACTGCTGGAGAAGACTGAGCGAGATCGTCCTCAAACACCAGCTCCTAAGCTTTCAAGACGTCCCATATTGTGCCATGTTTACTGTCTTCACTGTACCTCTAGTCTCTTGGGAGTCTTAGAACCCATCTCTCAATACTGAGAGGAAGGAAAAGGGAAACCGCTCTCATTCTGCAACTTGGGCCCAGCCAGATACAAACAAAACTCTTGACTCTGGTATACTTCAGGCAGGAATCTGTTGGAAGGAAAATAGCTAACTCACAAACAAAGCCGAGGTTTCCAGAAATGAGCGGGAAGCCAAGTGCAGCCAGGACGACGGTTCTGACCACAGCCAAGGTCCCAGACAGCAGCCAGGTGATGGTAAAGCCACCTCCTCCACCCTGCTGGGCCCCATGGCACCCCCACTGACAGGCCCGGGATGCAGCGATCTCCACCCGCCAAGGGGCAAAACGCATTCCTCATGTCACTCACTTGTGTCCCTGGTGCTGCATCAGCTGGCCAGGCTTGGGTCCGTGCCTGCACCCTAGTGCTGGGCATCTAGGAGAGCATGTAGCCAGCCTTTTCCATCACCCTGGTAGATGGTGGAGCTTAAATATAAGCGGGTTTAAAGGCCGAGCAGCCAAAAACCAGGAAATGTTTACTACACCCCACGAATCCTGGCTGCTTTCAGCTTTTCAGGAAAAGCAGAAAACCAATGTCTTGCTGCTCTCTGCTAATCGCTCTGTGGGCCCGTGTAAGCAGGAATTGAGAATTCGTGACACAGGCCACTGGGGACAAAAGGACATAGGTGGCCATTAGACACATGTTTTGATGGCCTTTGCTCCTGGACAGCAGATCTCAGGGGTCACGGGACCTCAGCTGGTCCTAGATGACGGGTTACCAGAAGGCCGTGGCATGGCAGGACCCCGAGAAGAGTGTGGACATGGCTGATCCCAGCACGTCAGTGGAAGCGCTCACCAGACCAGGAGCCAGGATGTCTGGGCTCTGGCCCTGCCCTGTCTTTGCTCCTGGCAAAGCTTTGAGCAGATCTTTCAACTTTTGTGACTCAGTTTACTCGACTGCCAAATGGAGATAATCACGTGGAACTCAAAGGACTTTTGTAATGCTCTAATGAGTGTTTATAAAGCACTTTGTAGGAGTTTATAGTTATTTGAGCTGGGAAAGGAATTACAAATTATTCAGGAGTAAACAGTATTTAGAATCTGGATTTTCAACAGCCAACAGGTTTTCCTGGATGTTTACAAGACCATCATAACAGGATACCCTGAGGGTCCATCGGGGCAAACTGGTTTCTTTCGAAGCACTCTCCTCCCTGAGGGGCACGTCACAGGCTTCGAGAGGGCCATTCATCTACGTAGTGCGCACCTCTCAACAGACGAGCCAACCAAACAGCTGGTTCGGAATGGAAGCCAGACGCTCAAGTCTTGGTTTATTTGTTTCGTATTGTTTTGTTTTAGGGACTGGACAGGAAGAGGTAATGGATAATTCTCCCCAGCTACATTCAAAGTGCTGCACACTTCATTCACAAAGAAATGTGAATTTCTGTCCCAACAGAGCTTGGAATAGAAAAGGTAGAGTACTCACGTGTTGGGAAAAAAAAAGAATGAATTGCCGTGAGTTCCTGAGCCAAGCTATGGGCTTCTGCCTGCTCTTTGTCTCCCTTGTTCGCACATCTCTGTGACGGTAGGTATCACCATCTCCATTCTACTGATGGAAACGAGCACTGAGAGTGGTGAGCAGCCTCGGAGCCGAGGCGTACACACAGCCAGCACAGGGTGGAGTTCTCGTTCATGCCCACGCTCATCGTCTCACAACTCTGGTTGTGCCCACCACCATCACCTGTAGCCCGTCACTGCATTCCCGAGTGTGTACACCGCTCAGCCTTTTTGGGGTTCTCTTGTCTGACAGTCAATGCCTTCAGCCTTGCCCAAGCCCCAGAGGCAGGATGTGGATAGAGGGGAGAAACCAAGCGTTTGGGTAAAAGTTAGTGCTCTCTGGCTTTTTGTGGGTTGGCGGGAGGAGAAGGGAAAAGGGATCCTTGGGACTTTTCACATTGGGAGAAAAACCAAACTCAGTTCTTGTTTTGCCCTCTGTTTCAAAGACCACCCTGATTTGGCAGAACCGTGTGCAACTTTCTCTGGCTAACATGAGTCAGGGCTTCCTACCCCTGAGCCACATGTAGGAGGATGAATAGATGGGAAACGGGACCTATCTTCTCAGGAGATAGTGTCCCTGTCAGGAAAGCACTTTCATATCTATGATTCCAGTGAGGCCTGAAAAAGCAAGAAGTCTCCAAAAAGAGAAAGGGGACATTGACGAGAAGGAGGCAAGTCCAGAGCATTTCCCACAAACCACTCAGCCTGGCCCTCGAGACCCATCACAATCTGACAACGAATTTCCATTCCCATTGGAGGGTTATCTGTTCAGATTGACTCAACAAATCTTTACTAGGAATCCTTACACTATTCTAAGTATATGGTCTATAAAAGGATGTGAAGTATGGTCCCTGGCCTTCAGGAGATAGAATCTAGAAGGGAGACACAAAAAAAGATATCTTTTTTTAAAAGATATTCCAACAAATTGCCTAAAAGGTGAAATGGACTGCTTTAAAGGTGGACCAGTCGGTTAAGCATCCAACTCTTGATTTTAGCTCAGTCATGATCTCAGGGTCGTGAGATCGAACCCTGCATCGGGCTCCACACTGAGTGTGGAGTCTGCTTATGTTTCTCTCTCTCTGCCCCTCCCCCTGCACACACACTCTCTAAAATACATAAATACATCATTAAAAAAAAAAAAAAGAAAGGAAGAAAAAGAGGTGAGATGTATAAAGTACCCTGGAAGAACATTCCATTCTGCCTAATGGAACCAAACTCTTCACAACTCAAAGAACCTCAAAGGCCTCAGCTCTGGGCCTTGGGTTGTGCAACCTCCTCTCTGCCTTGGGTGTCTTCCAGGCTCCTGTTCCCTTTGGTTTAAGTCTACACACACACACACACACACACACACACACACATATACACACACACACACACAAATAATCAGCTACCTCAGCACTGCCTCCTTCAACCAGCCCTTCTCCACGACCCACACTCTCTCTGAACTCTTAGAACACTTAGCTAGTTTCTCCTATATGACACCTCTTACTTCTCACCCAGTTTTCTTATGGTAAGGACTGTAACTCCCCTTAGGGGCAGGGATGATACCTTATACGGGTAGAAACTCAGTAAATATTTGCAGTATTTAATTAGATCCTATTGAAAATCCTAACAAATAGAATACCGAGGAAGCATATCTGTATTTACGCGCATTAAAAGATTCCTAGCACAGAGTACTGTTAACTTTAAAAGCAGGGACCCAGACAGAGTGTAGTACAATGCCACTTACGTAAATACGGGTGGGCATTGTTTTAATCAGGCCAGAAATAGACTCCATCCTGTGTGGTTCCTATAAAAGAGCTTTAGCGAAAGGATCGATTCAAGAGCTGTGGACAGCTAAGGGAACAAGCAGGAGGGTGACACGGAGACCAGCAATGGTAAGAAGCCATCATGACCCCATGAGCCAGAAGAACAAGGACGGGATTGTGTGTCCTGGCCCTGGTCAGGACTGGAGCCATCCAGGAGTGTCCAGAGGTAAACACCGAAATCAAGAAGGACAGTTGACCACGGGGCGGCCGTGAGGAAGGAGCACTGTACTGACTCCTCCTCCTTCCACAGACTTCCTTCTGGCCAGTGCCGCCCATCAGCTGAGCATCACCGGAAGCTGGGACAGGGCGTGTGAAGGATCCTGGTGTCTGCCAACGATGGGTCAACCTCCTGGGCACAGAGCAAGCAGAGAGAGGGTCTGGGGGCTCCGAGGAAACCATGCTGAACACACCCAGGGCAGTCTGGAGAGATGTGTTCTCGTAGACACACGGAGGTGTGATTATGAGGGACAGTCAGCCTTTTCCTTGACTCCTTAATTTTTTTTTTACAATGAGCATATTTTGTTTCTATAATCAAGAGAGGGGATAAGATTTTTCATTTAATACTCCGACTGTCTATAAATCAATGCAGCAATAAAGAGGGGGAAAACTGAATAGGCATACTTTTAAAAATTTTATCTATTTATTTGTCAGAGAGAAAGAGTATGCACAAGTAGGGGAAGGGGCAAGCAGAGGGAGAAGCAGACTCCCCGCTGAGCAAGAAGCCCAAGGTGGTACTGGATCCCAGGACCCTGGGGTCATGACCTGAGCCGAAGGCAGACGCTTAACCAACTGAGCCCCAGGGCACCCCAGCATACCTGAATTCTGTATGGACGTTTGTCATTATGTATTTTCTTAATCAAGAAATACTAAACATGTAACCATTACTACGTGTGAGTCTACCACATTTTGGGGGTTTACAAAGGTGTGTACAAAGGGGTCCCCATATAGAGTGTATGGGAGCTGCTAATACAGAGCAGACCCAAGGCCAATATAGTGACAAACCTTTGAAATCCCGGGCCCAGCAGGGCAGATACCTACATCCCCGTGGAGGGCACAGCAAGAGGACAGTAAGAATAAGGAGGGGCTTCTATGTAATGAGGCCTGGGAACAGCCCACTCATTTACGGGGTCTGTGGCTTGGCATCATGTTTATGAAGCACCCACTTCATTTGATTTTTAAAATGCACTTTTATCTAAACTCTTGGGGGTGCTGGGATCAAGCCCTTCTCAGCGGGGAATCTGCTTCTCCCTCTGCTCCTCCCACCCCACCCCCGTTCATGCTTCTTTCTCTCTCCCAATAAACATTCTCTTATGCCACACACACAGATAAACTCGAAATGGATGAAAGACCTCAACATGAGACAGGATTCATCAAAATCCTTGAGGAGAAGATAGGCAGGAACCTCTGTGACATCGGCCACAGCAACTTCTTTTAAGACACGTCTCCAAAGGCAAAGGAGACAAAAGCGAAAATGAACTTTTGGGACTTCATCAAAATAAAAAGCTTCTGCACAGCAAGGGAAACAGTCAACAAAACAAAGAGGCAACCCACGGAATGGGAGAGGATATTTGCAAATGACACTACAGACAAAAGGCTGGTATCCAAGGTCTATAAGGAACTACTCAAACTCAACATCCAAAATAAAGATCATCACATCAAAAAAAGGGCAGGAGACATGAAGAGGCACTTCTCCATAGAAGACATACAAATGGCTAACAGACACATGAAAAAATGTTCGTCATCACTAGCTGTCAGGGAAATTCAAATCAAAACTACATTACGATACCACCTTACACTAGTCAGAATGGACAAAATTAACAAGACAGGAAACAACAAGTGTTGGGGAGGCTGCAGAGAAAGGGGAACCCTCTTACACTGTTGGTGGGAATGCAAGGTGGTGTAGCCACTTTGGAAAACAGTGTGGAGATTCCTTAAAAAATTAAAAATAGAAGGTGCCTCGGTGGCTCAGTGGGTTAAAGCCTCTGCCTTCGGCTCAGGTCATGATCTCAGGGTCCTGGGATTGAGGCCCACATCGGGTTCTCTACTCGGCAGGGAGCCTGCTTCCTCCTCTCTCTCTCTGCCTGTCTCTCTGCCTACTTGTGATCTCTCTCTGTCAAATAAATATATAAAATCTTTAAAATTTTTTTAAAAAATTAAAAATAGAGCTACCCTACGACCCTTCAATTGCACTACTAGGTATTTACTCCAAAGATACAGATGTAGTGAAAAGAAGGGCCATATGTAACCCAATGTTCATTGCAGCAATGGCCATAATCGCCAAACTGTGGAAAAAGCCAAGGTGCCCATCAACAGATGAATGGATAAAGAAGATGTGGTACATATATACAATGGAATATTACGCCTCCATCAGAAAGGATGAATACCCAACTTTTGTAGCAACATGGACTGGATTGGAGGAGATTATGCTGAGTGAAATGAGCCAAGCAGAGAAAGTCAAGCATCATATGGTTTCCCTTACTTGTGGAGCATAAGGAGTAACATGGAGGACAGTAGGAGAAGGAAAAGAAATGGGAAGTGGAGTAAATCGGGGAGGGAGATGAAACATGAGGGACTTTTGACTCAGAAACAAACTGAGGGTCTCGGAGGGGAGGGGGGGAGGGGATGGGAGAGCCTGGTGGTGGGTATTGAGGGGCACGTATTGCATGGGGCACTGGGTGGGGGCATAAATAATGAATCTTGAAACACTGAAATAATAAAATAATGCAATAAAAATAAAAAAAACAAGTAAAATAAAATAATTATGGTAAAAATAAAAAAATAAAAAATATATTTAAAAAAAAGTATTAAGTATGCTTTAAGCAAATATACATTTTATTAAGCATAACCATCTATATAGAATTTGACACATAATAGCTCACGTGGGTGGGAGGTGCTAGTCATTCAGACCCTGCAGGCAACGCTTGGCCAGCACAGGTCTTCTCAGGTCCCCTGCGATGACCCTGGCGTTCCCTCCCCCGCCCCCCGGGACCTGAGGCTCACACAGTGGCAGAGGTACCCTCACAGGATCAACCTGCCTCGGCTCCAGTCACTTGGAACAAATGCTTCCTCCAAGGGGGAAGGGAAACTAGCAAATACAACGGAGGTTTAGATTTCCAAAAGCTCTCTGGCTAATTAGAGGCATAGAGAAATGCAGGAAAATGGGAGTGAGCCCTGGCTCTGCCTACAAGGCCACAGACCTGTCTCTTGCAGCCCTCGTTTCTGCATCACCAAAATGTATCCTCACCAACCTGACCTCCATCCTTGTAACCCACCCACGGGGCAGGAGTGTGGCGGCTTCACTGAGCACCGGGATGAAGAGCGAATGGGATGGCTTCTTTAATTCTATTGCTGTCCATATTTCTGACTACTATTGTGTACAGCTTTTAGACTCAAAAAAATATGCTTTACAGAATGCTTTGTAAACCGCTAAGTGCTTTCTCTAGGGCTATTTCCTCACCTGTGAGGCAAGGAAGAAAGTGACACAGAACTCCTAGGGCCGCCCTAGGAATGTGTGAGTCATCGTATTCCTGCCGAGGTCCTGCTGAGGACTCAGGACAGAAAGCACGAACCACAGTGTCTGCACGTAGAAAGCATCGGTTTGTTAACTGACTGACCGATTATTACGGCTGTCAGTGCAGGAGAAGCAGAGAGAGACCACCCAGGGATCACAGCCCACTCTCTCAACTTTGGGCAGCGCCCCATGGGCATGCTGGGGGTGGTCCGGTCTATCTCCCAGCAACAGGAAAGCCAAACCACAAGTCAGGCTCCTAACACCAACATAATCGAGGCTAAAAAGCACCCGTATCTAGGGCGGCAGCCTTAGGTCTGTCTCAGCCCCAACAAAGCTCACCCTGTGGGCCTGCTCAAGGGGACTTGGCTTTAGGTGGCAAGTTGCTTTCCCTTCGCACGTGGAGAGGAAATGAACCAACATTTGCTGGGAATATTCCAGGACTCTGGCAAGACTCCAGACTGTGCAAAGAGCTTTTTCCTTCTTTACTTCATTTTCGCTAACAGCAACTCCGTGAGACAGGCATGTTTACCTCCCATTTTTCAGACAAAGAACCGGAGGGTCAGCACATATGCGGAATTTGCCCACAGTCAAGTAGCTTGTAAGAGGCCAAGCTGGGATTCTTAACCTTGGTCCAATTAATTCAGAATCCTATACTCCTTTGTCCTAACTCCACAGATTGGCAAGGTCTCTCTGAATGCTGATCCTAATCTGCAAAGCCCCTTCTACTCTTCAAAGCGAAGAATCCACAAACCCTGAGGCATTGGGCACTTTGCTCCTTCCCTCTTCAGCATCTTTGTCCCTCAAATTGCCAGGACGGATGACCTGACAAACAGCAAGTTTCCTCTGGGGGTGGGGAAACCCACCACCACTGAGTCCTCTGCTTGGTTAAGGGACTTAATTCCAACAGCAGAAGCATGGGTCCCGAAGATAGGCCTTTGCAGAAAGAAGGATGTGTGATCTGTTTCAAATAAATGATAGCCAATTATAGGCTCTAAAAAATCGTTGAAGGATAGGGGTGCCCGGGTGGCTCAGTCAGTTAAGTGTCTACCTTTGGCTCAGGTCATGATCATGATCTCAGGGTTCTGGGATTGAGCCCCACGTCAGGCTCCCTGCTCAGGCAGCATCCGCTTCTCACTCTCCCTCTGCCCCTCTCCCTGCTTGTGCTCTCTCTCTCTCGAGTAAATAAATAAAATCTTCCAAAAGAAAAATCTCTGGAGGATAAATGATAGGTCTCAAGCCTATCATTCAGTATCTATAAATCTATAATTAAACTCCTATCCAGCATGAGCCCTTCTTCCTCCTAACGGGGATCTACTGAAGTCAACTATAATTCTCAAGCCAGTAAACCCTCAGAATCATGTGCTAGAAAAATAGTAAACTCCTTTATCAGCAGAGATTAGAAATTTCCTAACTCTACCAAACCAGAAAATATTAGCCCATTAAATGTCATGGTTTAGAGATGATGAGGGGAGTTGAATGACTTCCCAGAGTCTTGTTGCAGGATTTCACAGATGTTGGTGCCTGGAGGGAACTAAGGTGAGCAAACAGGGTTTTCTGACGGCCACCTATCCAAAAGTCATGTAATACTTGACTGTTAGGCACCCTGATAATTTAATATAGGATGAATGAAAATAACTATTCACTTCTTCCTAGGGACACCACATTTCCTTAGCTAACAGACCCTGTAAACAAGGCCATCTGAAGGGGGCTTGGAAGCCCGAAGGAAGAGATGGGGAGATTGGCAGAGCCTTCCACTCCCATTGTCTGTACCCTCCCCAAAGAGAGCAGACCGAACTGTCTGCAGACAAGCACAAGCTCAGACCATAGCTACCCCTTGTCTTTCCATCTCAAAGCCAGTGAGACTCATTACTAATGTGCTTTGTCTAACCCCTCAGCTCAGAAATGTTCTAAAAGATCAAGTCAACTGTGGGACAGTGGAAACGTGGCCCTTTTGAAGGCTATCCTAGAAATCTGGATAACATGATTTCTCCACTCCAGAAGTTAAAATTATTATAATACCTGGGATCTCATGTACAGCCTGGTGACTGCAGTTAATAACACTGTGTTGCATATTTGGTAGTTGTTAGGAGAATAAATCTTAAAAGTTCCCATCACAAGAAAAAAAATTCCTTTTTTTTTTTTTTTAAGATTTTATTTATTTGACAGAGAGAAACACAGCCAGAGAGGGAACACAAGCAGGGGGAGTGAGAGAGGGAGAAGCAGGCCTCCCGCCGAGCAGGGAGCCCGATGTGGGGCTCAATCCCGGGTCTCCGGGATCATGACCTGAGCCGAAGGCAGTCGCCTAACCAACTGAGCCACCCAGACGCCCCCAAGAAAAAAAATTCTGTAATTATGTACTACAATAGACGTTCATTAGCCTTACTGTGGTTATCATTTCACAACATATATGAAGATTGAATCCTTATACTTTACACCTGAAACTGAAATGATGTCGTATGTCAGTTATACCTTAATATAAAAAAGGTTAACTCTTGGGCACCTGGGTGACTCAGTGGGTTACGCCTCTGCTTTCGGCTCAGGTCATGATCTCAGGGTCCTGGGACTGAGGACCTCTCTCTGCCTGCCTCTCTGCCTACTTGTGATCTCTCTCTGTGTCAAATAAATAGATAAAAATCTTTAGAAAAAAAAAAAGGTTAACTCTCTGTGAGTTCCATGATGAATAGGAGTTCAAATAACCCAAAGGCCGATAATAATACAGTAAAAGTTGTCAGACCTGAAAATGAAGTTATAATGTTTTATACAGAAGCTTCAGCTTTCAAATTACATGTTCATCCAGACGAACACATAAGCTGTCTCCTGGTACCAAGCATCCTGTGGCGAATGGATGTGACCACGTGCCTCCTGGGTGACAGTGAGACCCTTACTCCAGATGGAAAGTGGGCATCCTGGATAAAGCGCCAAGCTGAATATTGCGGGAATAAACCCAGCTGTCTGATCGGAGAGAGGTAGCTCTACCCAACTTCAGTGAGTAACCCACCAGAAAACAGACAGATGTTTGTTTGGACCATGAACATGGGTGAAGTCTTGTCTTCTCTTTCCATCACTCCCTCTGGTTCTCTGTGTCAGCCAAATGAGTCAATGCCCAGCCTAACCCAGCAGAAATTCTTTGTCAGCAGCGTCTGTGCTCCCCTCGGTGTGGACAGACAGCGCCTTGCACTACTGTGTGTGCAAGTCCCTGCTCCCATTGTTTTATATGAGAACACAACGCTAATCCCCTGAACCCCTGCCAGCACTTGGTCACCCCAAGTAAACTGGTCCCAGATCTCATGTGGAGCCAAAGGGGAAAATGAGAGCCTCTTAAGGAAAGGTCTGTTGAACATAAAATAAAAATGCCTTCAGAGACCCAGACGCACGGCAATACTTCAAGGTGTGACCAGGGGAGGAAAGGAATTATTTGGGCCAACTGCTGGAATAATGGGGCTCATAAGTATGTTAATAGGTGGGAGAAATATTCCTAAAATCATCCAATAATTCAGCCCTTGCCTCGTCCACCAAACTGATAGGTATCAGCGTCTCAGTGTAACCGAATGCAGAACTGTCCGGATTCCAAACTCCCAACACAAGTGCCAGGGATGCCGAGTGTGCATCCAAGTGCTTCACTGAATTCCATCTAGAATGGTCTCTCCTGTGATGTCCAAGCCAAAGAGAAAACCTGTTCCCAGACGGAGTGGGGGTTTTAGAAACTAGGTGACTATCCCCAAGGAGACTTTGAGGACATTTGCCTGCATGCAAAATAAATCGTGATTGAGAGGAATCAATTATGGGCCCATCTGCAGTTCATTAATAGGATCTGTTGAAAAGGAGGCCAGATTCACCAAGTCAATCTGAAAGTCTAAAAATAACACTAATGTAAGCCTGGCCCAGTGCATGCGAGGCAATAAAAAGATGTCTACATCTGCTGGAGCCGGAGTCCCTCACTCTTTACTACTCATCCAGGGTGGTCATTGGGAAGGGAGGCATTTATCTGCTTTCCAGAAAAAGCAAAAAACATTCCATGAGGATCACTGTGGCCAAAAATATCATTCTATATTGATGCAAAATGGATATTGTCTTCCTATTGAGTAAATCTTACGTGTTTCAAAGATCGCGGAAGGGTCTCCTCTTAAATTGCTCAAAGGGATACATCTCTCTTTGGAGAGAGGTGGGAGTCACTTGGGCAGTAACTGCCAAATCACCGTGTGGGCACTGATCATGAGAGGTACACAGATGAGCAATTTGTTTTAAAGAGTTCATTTATCGTGATGTGTTTATTTGAAAAAAATATAATGGAACATACCCAACCCATGACTCCGAGATGTTGCTTGGGAATTAAGACAGACCTAAAATAGACTGTAAGTCAAGAAGTGCAATTGTTTAAATACATAAATGGTCTACAAAGATGGGGAAAAGGAAATCAGAAAGTGGTACAGGAACACGTGAAAACTGGAAAACACTGTTCTAGGGTCAAAGCCAGATGGGTTCCCACGGCGTGGATGAGTGACATGATTCACCGTCATTTTTATAGCCTCACTGAACACAGAACCACCAACATCTCCAAATGCCCAGGAGCCTTACCACCTGTCTGGGATAGCAGCAAGGTTCCAAGAACCACTTGGTTTCCTCACAACCTGAAGAAGTCTTAATCCAAATGAACGGAGCTACAGAAGAGGATTCCTTTTCTGATCTACCATCTCCAGGCCCAAATCTCTGACTCTGATGGTTGAACCAAGTGTGCCCGATGCCGTGGAGGGGACAACAAAGACTGCTTTGCTCTTCTGAGCCAGCCTGGGGCCACAGGCATAGGGAAGGAGTTCCTGCAGACTTCTGACAGCTTCTTCCAGCTCTTCGTGACCTCGTCCCTGAGAGAACAAGGAAGAGCTTTCGAACAGCACTTGTTCATGTCCTGGGCTGTTGAGGGATGCCCTGGTAGGAGGCAGGTGGACACTGGAGGCACCCATGTGGGATTGTGGATTCAGAGGGCACCTGCCTGCACTTTTCTGGGGAGGTCAGCGTGGGGAGTTAGCCATCAACTCACATGGATGAAAGAAGAGTTTGATGCCTTTTTACTCACCAATAAAGTTCTTGTCTCTGGTTAAATAAACTGTGGCTTGTGCCACAATGGAATAGTGTGGCTGTTAAAAGCAGCAAGTTAGAGCAGACATGGAAACAGAGAAAAAGAAGACGGAGTTGCAGAATAACATTTTAGCATGATTTGCTTTTGTGTAAAAAGAGAGGATTTCAATAGGCTCGCATATAAACACAGAGTATTTCTGGGAGGATTTACCCAAAGTGCTAACGATGGTTGCTTAACCAACAGTGGTAGGAGGCAGGGCACCAAGTATGGGACACAGACTTTTCAGCTCCACTCTATAGCTGATTGTCTGGATGTGGGAATTCTTGCAGTGATCTCTGTGCTTTGATAACAAAAGTCTTTTGAAAGATAGCAAACAATGGGAAAATATTCCAAAGATTATGTCGATGCCCCAGGAATATCAGTCCATGAGACATACGGTAGAGTGAGCTGTTCACTTGCATTTACAAAATAATCATAATACATAATATGCACTACCTAATAAGCATTATGGCACAGACTCACATTTACCTAATAATCATGACCCGGAATGCATACTGCGTAACTGTCTAATGTATGAAAGCTCTTTGTGCAGAAGCACAGGATGGAGAGGGAGCCCTTGCAGTAGCTGGGGTGCACATGAGCCTGGAGCCCCCTGCTCTGGCCAGTAAGACAGTCCCTCCCCCGCTGGCTATAATCGCAGCCTCAGGTGGAGTGAGTGCCCAGTCCACGTCGGGCACAACCATAGCCACATCACACGTTAGCTCTCATCCTCACGGGGACTCTTGGATGTAGGCTCAATTTTTATTTACACATGAGGAAATCAAAGCTCTCGAAGTTAACCCCATGATTGTGACCAAGAAACTAACTGTCTATCAACACGCACGCCCTCCCAGTCATAGCACGAAGTTCTCACTGGGATTACATTTCCCTGCCCTCACGTCAGTGAAATGTGGGTGTCACTTCAGGCCAATGTAAGCTGCACTTTCTGTCAGCCTCCAGGCAGAGATCTCCAAAGCCCTAGGGGACAGCAGAGCCGCAGGCTGGAAGAAGCCTGGGTTCCTGCATCACCACCTGAGGACGGTCACCCACGGACCTGAAGAGGACGGAAACATCAGTGTGAAGGCTTTGAAACTGGAGGGTTTCTTTGTTATTGCAACAAGTGAAAGGAAGTGCCAGAATGCTGGCAGATTTCAAAGGAGAGATCCCAGACCCATTCGCATTCCAAGGACCCTCCCTTGCCGCCATGCTGAAATGCTCCCAAGCCACACTACGCACCCACACAGCTCCTCTGTGGCCTCTGCCAGCCCCCTGCCCAAAGGGGAGCCCTGGGACCAAAGCCGAGTAGAGAAACCAGAGTGGTCCGTGTTGGTAGCACCCTAGCCACACAGATCACTCAGCCACCTTTCTCTGCACCGAGGATGACTGGAGGGTGGGGATGGCGTCCCAGACAGGCCGCCATGGCCAGCAGCTCCTCAGCAGAACCTTCGGGAATCACTATGCCAGGGAAGACTCCGCTCCCGGCTTCACCGCCCATCACCTGCCTCAGCCTCTGCTCTGCCTCAGCTGCGCACAAAGCATCGTGCTTCTACCCGCTCCACCTCTGGGAGGCTGTGGGGCCTGGCCGATGACAGCCTTCTGAGCGACTCCCTCCCCACACTGACTCCCGTGCCCCTAGCCTTTGTCTAGTCACAGACTCGGGGACATGATGAGGTCCCGAGACCATCTAGTCCAAAAGGGACTGAGGATATGGGGGTTAGGATCGGAATTCCAAAATTCTTCTCTATTTTGGAATCATCCCCGGCATGATGGGTGGCCCAGAAAGGTCTGTTGGGCAGTGAGGGGCCCTCTTCATGAGTCGTGGGGAACTGAAAAGCCATCATCTATGAGAAACATAGAATATTGCTCCGATGATAGGTGTCCTCTTTGGCTTATTTGCCCAGACGTGGTCTCTGCAAGTGAAAAAGGGATGTGTTCTGATAACCACACACATCAAGGGAAAGAAGCAAGGAGAAAGAAGGTGAGGGTTCCTAGATGACATTCAGGGGCACCCTGAGAGGAAGCACCCACCCTTGTTCGGTTCATTCGCCCCTGTTCTGTAGGACCACACAGCGTCCCAGCACCCTCTCCGAGAGAGCGGCCGTGCTGGCCTTGGCCTTCACATCTGTGCAGGGCCCTAGAGGGCTCGGGGAGAGCCCTGTCACCACCCACTGCATGACTTCCATGAAGACAGCATGGCTGGCTGGTGGTCCCAAGCCCGGGACACAAAGCAGGAACGGCCCAGTCAAAACCAATCAGAGTCCATTGGGGAATGAAAATAATGTGCTTCTGTAAGCCTGTAGAGAGGCTCTTTTCTAATATTTTCCAAGACCTCAGCTTGTTGGGGTTTTCATTTTGTTTTGTTTTTTACAAAGTCCTACACGAGAAAACGTCACACAGCAGCCCTGTTACCACAGCTTCTTCACAGACATTGCATCGTATTCTCAGCGGTGAAATCAGCATCTCACCCTAGCAGAGAAACAAGGGACACAGATATCCTGAAAATTCAAGTAGTTAATTTCCTCTTTCAATGCTAAGTGTTTCAATGATCCATCCAGAAGACTCTATGACACTTGTTAAGAAGAAATGTAATCAGTGATGTTATTTTAGGAGAAAACAATTAATTACTTTTCTTTAAAAAAGAAGAAAAACCATTTTTTTCTCCATTTTAGTTTCTTAAAGAACTAAAACAGTTGGGAATAGTTCTTGATTCAGTAGCTAGCATGAGTGCATTTATCAGTGGTATCATTCCCTGGTTTCTAGCAACATACTCGTCTGTATGTTGATCTACTCGGATCCTGACAACAGATGCTTCCTTCAGTTTGTAGGAGATATTCACACTTTATTCCAGACTCTCCTGGAGGCACTGAGGATCCAGGAGTGATCAGATCAGCCCTAGTGGAGTTTCTATTCTGATGGAATAAAGAAGGGAGCTGCAAGAGGCTGGGCTCCTCGTTCATGGCAAGAAGCCGTCCTGTTGACGCCGACCCAGCGGACCACACTCGCTGTAAGGTACAGCCTTTCGGCTGTGTATCCAAGGGCCCCAGAAACGCAGCGGGAAACTTGAAGCAGCCCTCCTCATGACGTCAGGCCTCTCCCTAACTCCAGTGAGACAAGCCAAAATGTTTCAACTCCCAACACAGGGCAGACCTCAAATATAACATGTGACTCAAAAGCAGTCGCTGAGATATTGCCCCTTTGGCGAGTGTCTGATTGGTTCCAGAGGAAGGACTGTAGACAGCCCGGCTCAGAGCACATGTGTGGAGGGCAGTCCTCGGGGCCCGGGTTTCTGGCAGGCATCTGGGCTGAGGGACTAGCAAGGCTCCCTACGGGCTCACGTGTGAGGTACTGTGAGCCCCACAGCCTGTGGAAAGCAGCAGAGCTTTCTCTGGGGCCAACCCACTGTCCACCTGCAAGCTGCTGACCTAACTCCTCCACCCCCGGACGAGGGAGGCCGGGACATGTTTTCAGGGAGTGGCAGCCTCTTAAAGCTCTAATCGTATCAATCGACTTGAAGTCACTAACATCACAGCGCTGCCATGGAATCTTCAAGAGAAGACACAAAAATGGTCGTGTTGTCAAAGAGCTGAGCCCATTGAGGAATGTTAACTGTCTTACTCTGGGCCGAGTGGTGAGTCAGGCAGGGACAGGGCAGAAATGCTCCTTTCAGTAAGTCGTATTTCCTTGGATTAAAAAAGTAATGGAGAAGCCAGGCACAAAACGACAAGTGTAGCATTCCGCTTACATGGGGTCCCTAGAGGAGCTGGATTTACAGAGATGGAAAGTAGCATGGTGGCTGCCAGGGGCTGCGGGAGGGGAGACGGGGAGCTAGGGTTGAATAAGGACACAGTTTCAGTTTGGGGATGAAAAAGTCCTGGAGGGGGATGGATGGGGGTGAAGCTAGCACAGCGGTGTGAACAGACTTAGTGCTGCTAAAGAAGGGCTAGGAAGGTAAATTTATGTTAGGTGGGTTTTACCACAATAAAAAAAAAGGGATGGCACTCCTTGTTCTGATTCTTTAATTAGATCGTCTGAGGATTGATTGCATTCTGTCTAGCATTTTCCTTCTGTATATGTGCTGGCCTTTCCACGAGGCATTAGACAGAGATGCTTAAGGACAGGGACTATTTATCATTTATCATTTGAGCCTCGCAGCACCAGTACAAACCCCTAATACATAATCCCGGATAAACGTTATTTGAAAGAAAAAAAAAAAAAAGAATGAGCACATGGACCCAGCATTTCCTCATCAGCAAAGACCTGGTCCTGCACCGTGTTTTCCCTAAAAGCATATTCACAGAAGAGTAACAACAACAAAAACAATGGACATTATTGCATGTTTTGTGTTCAGAGTAATGAAGATTTTCAATCCAAAAAAATACCAACGTTAAGTACACATCTGTGGTCATATTGAAAGTTTCCTGCCTACATTACTCACAAAGCCCTCCTCACTCCATTCTAAGAAGAGGGAGGACTGATGTATGAATGAATAAATGAATGACTTTCCTTCCCCGTCCATGGGGCTAGATCGTTCCCAACCAGGTATTAGAAGTTCCCATGTAGAGAGCCTTCCTGGTCCCTGGAGAGGTAAAGGAACCACCTAAAGTTGATCCATTGTCAACGTCCCTTTCCGGGGCATTTCCTTCTGCTGGGTGAGACAGGAAGTGATCGCCAGCTGCCCTCCCGCTGACTCAGCCGTGAAACCTTTACAGTAATCTGACTTCACGGCTCTAGTGCTTCCCTGGGCAAAGACTTTCTCATTTTCTGGTAAAGCAGATCTCCAAGGCGCGGGAAACTCAACAGCAAAAAGAAAGGAACAGCAGAAAGAGACACTTGCATTCTTCAAAGCCGGGGAGTGGGCGTGGCACAGAGGAACTGAAATGCCTTTTTCCTCAGTTCACTTTTCAATGCTGAGCAACCCTCCCGGTGTCCTCAAATTCCTAAGATTTTTTTTTTTTTTAAACATCTCACATTTTGGTACTAAATAAATCCAACCATTTGTGCACTCCAGTCATTTTTAGCAAAGAGTACATTCGCTGTTTTCTCTGCAGAACAAAACCCAAAACCTCATCTAAATTAAAAGCTGTGCACAAAAATAAGGGGGAATCTTCTGGTTAGTGCAGCAGAACTATCTTGAGTGTGGCCAGGGCTCCTGGCCCGCGGAACCATTTTTTGATAACATTAAGTACATTCACAGCATTGTTCAACCCTCACCACCAACCATCTCTAACGACTAGGGAGATCTCAAAATATGTAATCATAGTGAGAAAGCTTTTTCTGGGCTTAGAAATTCAGAATGACAGAAACTGTCATTTGTGGCATTATCATGGAGGAAAATCTGAAAAACCTCCGGCCACAAAATACCTAGATATGCTATACAAAAATAACAAACATGGTTTTAAAAGACACAGCTGAGATCTGTGAGGGAAATCCCTGCGGCCAAAGCCAGCAGGAACACCGGAGCAAGGAGCTGACACTTGGTGGCGGGTCACAGTGGGAGCTCTGGCAAGGGAAAAAGTCACCTTGAGTTTCATAACCTTGGGCCACACTTCACACACCCGTAGGGTTTAAACTGACACACCTGTACAGTCTGGGAACTCCCAGCCTATTAAATAACACAAGGAGAGTCCTAATCTAGCTGTGATAACACAGCACCTGCTGTAGCAAATGAGCAGCTTCTCTGTGACGAGCGATCCCCGACCTGGGCCATGCCAGATTCCCATCACGAGGGTTCTTTGAAACAGAAGCTCACAATCAAAAACTACAAAATGCTTCATGGACACAAGCACAAAGAACCGGAGTCAATGGACACAATAGGCAGCATGAACCTCAGGAACCCCAAGAAGGCCAGGTAATGGAACTTCAGAAGGGGCTAAAAAAATATGGTTAAGATAATTTAAAAATGTAAAAGGGAAGATTGAAATTATGAGCAAGTAATCAGACTCTGCTTAAAAAAAAAAAAAAAAAAAGGCCAGGCATATTTGAAAAAGGACCAAATACAACTTCTAGAAATGAAATGTATATGTCATTAAAAAGAGAAACTTAATGAGTGGGTTTTATCATCAGATTAGATAGCTAAAGAGATAATGGTGACCCAGGAAATGGTGTGGAAGGGATCACCTGGAGGACAGCACAGAAAGACAAAGAGATTTTCAAAATGAAAGAGAAGTTAAAGACACGGAAGAGAAATGAAGCTCTAGTGTGCAATCACATAGGTGCTCTGGAAAGAAAGACACAAGAGGCGGGGCGCCTGGGTGGCTCAGTTGGTTGAGCGACTGCCTTCGGCTCAGGTCATGATCCCGGAGACCTGGGATCGAGTCCCACATCGGGCTCCCTGCTCCGTGGGAAGCCTGCTTCTCCCTCTCTCACTCCCCCTGCTTGTGTTCCCTCTCTGGCTGTGTTTCTCTCTGTCAAATAAATAAAATCTTTAAAAAAAAAAAAAAAAGAAAAACAAGAAAGACACAAGAGGCAATGTTTTAAAGAGAGGGGCTGCGATCTTTCTAGGAGAGGATGAAAATCCGATTCAGGAAGCAAAATTGGTTTGAAACGAGATACACAGAATTAGATCCATCGTAAGGAGAAACTGCCAAAGGGCAAAACCAAGGGTGAGTGGGGGTAGCTTGACCATAGACTCTTCAGTAGCAACAACAGAAGCCCCAGTCAGTGGAATCTTTTCAAAGCATGGAGAGATACACGATGATCTTACTCCGTTTACAAACTAAAAATAGGAACAAACTAAGGCTAAGTCACAGATCATGCTTAGGGTTAGTCATAGAAGTTACTTTTGTAGGAATGACGGACTTCGTGGGGGCGTGATCTGTACAGATGCACAGAGTCCCCACTCTTGGCCCATGTTGTCACCAGCGCGAAATTTCCTAATCATATTGAACAAGGAGCCCTGCAGTTCCAGCTTTCACTGGACCCTACAAATTATGCAGCTGGTCCTGTATGCAGGCACTGAGGACTGGGGACCACTGAGAAGCAAGCAAGCAACATCCTATACAATGTGTCATTAAGTTCATTAAAACAAAGCAAACACTGTGCAGGAAAGTCTAAATCTTGTAGCTTGAAAGACAGAGAAAAGGATTTATGCCAATATATTTGACATGGTTTTTCAACTATAAGTGTTCAAGTACCTGTACATGGGGAGAGAAGGGAAAACCAACCTTGGTCAGGGATAGTACCAGAAGGAAGTGTGATAAATCACCAAAAAACAAATACCTATTAAGCCAGGTGACTTGGGCAATGCACCCAGAAGCTGAATAAAAGAGTGGATAGTGCTGAAGGTGATGGAAAGAAAAATATCTTTCTCAAACACACCGATAGAAACACTCCACGGTGGATGCCTGGGTGGTTCAGTCAGTTAAAGGTCTGCCTTCGGCTCAGGTCATTATCCTGGGGTCCTGGGATCAAGCCCAGCGTTAGGATCCCTGCTCACCGGGGGTCTGCTTCTCCCTCTCCCTCTGCCCCTTCCCCTGCCTGTGTGCAAGCGCTCTCTCTCTCTCTCAAATAAATACAATCTTTAAAAATGGAAAAAGAAACACTCCATGGCATCACTGGAAAAGTCTATATATTAGTCCAAATCGGACAGCTAAAAACACAGTAACGCCAATCAAAACAACCTAGAGGAAGTCCCTCCTCTGCTCCTTCAGATTATAATAAGTAATGATAGGGAAAGGCTGCTTTAAAAAGTGTCACAATGCATCTCATTGTTTAATTTTTTTGTTATCAGAAGATTCTGATACTATCAGAAGGTGCCTTAAAAGGCAGGAAAAAGTAGCAGGACTGGTCTGAAACTACCCGATTCATTATTTTTTCAAAGGCTCAAGTTTAAGGCCTTAAAAGAGAGTGGGCACTCTCCATTAAAGTAGGTTTTCCTATTACCCTGACCTTTGAAGAAATGAAGAGTTAATTAAACCACATGTATTGTATTTGCAGCCATCTCGGTCCTGTAGACCAAAAAAAAAAAAAAAAAAAAAAGTATTAAACATCTCATAGAAAGTACCACTTTCCAAAGCAAAAATTCAGAGTTGCAAAACAGACAGTCTTGTAATATCAGAATTAAAATGGAAACTTCTCATCTGTAGTTTCTGAGGCTATGTGGGTGGGATGGGGGAAGATGGTGAGCCAGGGCAAAGTGGTAGATGACAGAGACACACACACAGAGAAGACGATGATGGCAAGTCTATACTGGGTCCTGGGGGCCACATCAGTAGTTTTTCATCTAGAGAGATTTTTTGGGAGGAACTGCTTATGACTATCCTCATGAAGGCAGTGAAAATTTCCTCGGATATGAAACTAACAAGCACTAGTAAATGATGCAACGGGATATAAATGCTGATCTCCTTCAGAGAGCCATCCTCACACCGGAAAGGGGGACATGCAGAGGGTCCTTTGAAGCCGTTCAAGAATTGAACTCTTCGCTGGTCCGAGACACTCCCTCCCAGATGGGACATCTGTCCTTTGCGGCATGGCACAAGGGGTGGAAACTGGGGGAGTGGGAGGGATGAGTTCAGAAGGAGGGCTCCAGACCGGCTGTACCCAAGCATCCCCGGAGTCCACACATACCTGTGTTTCTCCTTCCTTCTCATTCCCTCTGTTCCCCCAGAGAACTCTCTGAAAATGGCTCTCTTGACTGGTTTCTTTCCCTTCCAGGACAAGCTGTGGTAGGAGGCGGGGATGTTCACACATAGAAGGATGAAACAGGGATGTCTGAGATCAGAACTTGCATAAAGACACAAAGAATGGCCTTCACATCACAGCTTCTGCCTAGCTTTTCAGCCTCTTCCTCCTTCGAAGATTCCTCCCAGTTCAGCTTTGATGGCCAAAGGTCCACTCCTTCCTCTTGTGACCTTCGGAGACATCTTGAGTAAACAATGACACTATGATCCAGTATGTGCTTCTCTGTGTGCTTTGGGGATGTACATTTTGTGGAAATAAAAAAGAGAACCTGTTTCTGCTGGTTTCCCATGCAAGGAAGTCGAGAGTTTGGTGGTGGTTTGCCCGGTGGTTTCTAGCCCACCGGCCTGGAAGAGCCACACAGATGGGCGCTTTCATCAGGACGTGCACAGTCCTTTGCTAGCCCTTTGCTAGCCCAGTGAATTGGCCCTAATTAAAACACAAGGTGAGCACATAGCAAAAATGCCTGCAGGAAGAGGGAGAGAACATGGCAAAATACAACGGGTCATTAAGACAATGAAGACAAAGGGAAGGAAAGAGAGTGACTTCACTGGTGGTACATTCGAGGAGAGTTGCTGGCTAACTCCCTTCTCCCATACAGAGTCCTGGCGTGAGAACAGCATGGGAACCAAGGCATAGCTCAGAATAAGCATCCAAAGCTTCCAAGTCAAGCTCTTTTAAAGAGCCGGGGCACAGTGGACTGAGATGGACATTTTTTCAGAATACAGGTACACAGGAGACATTTGAACACTTACAGAACTTTGCAGGTAGTGCTGATCAGAAAGCAAGTTCACCCTCACATTTATTCCTTCTTTTTTATTTAGTATATTTACTGAATGTAAATTGCATTACAGTCCATGGGTATGTACGAGGAATGATGCTATATTATATATATAAATATATATGATATAAATATAGATGATAAATATATCATATATGTATTTTAAGGCCAGTCCCTGCTATTAGGACTTAGAACCCAAAATCTGAATACGCATGCAAATGCAAGCTGTTTCCGGGGATCATTTTGTATGTCTGCTTGCCTTTTTTTTTCCTACCAAAGTTTCTGGGAATGGTTGCATGAATGTGTCCTTTGACAGAGAGCTTCTATAGCCAAGACTTCCACAACTTAACATGGGACAGAAAACCCTGGGTAGATCAGTAAGACGAATCCTATTTAGGCAAAGCATTACAGAGATAAAGGAGATGTGTCTACATGGTTACAAACACAACATGCCAAGGACAAACATGTTAAATATTATTTTAAGTTAAAAAAAAAAAAGCTTTTTAAAATGTACATTGTGAGGAGCTTAGTACAAAGAGCCAAAGCCATAAGAATTACATCTTTAAAAATGCACAGGAGATGGGGCACCTGGGTGGCTCAGGAAGTCAAGCATCGGACTCTCAATTTCAGCTCAGGTCATGATCTCAGGGTGGTGGGATCGAGCCCTGCATCAGGCACCGCACTAGGTGTGGAGCCTGCTTAAGATTCTCTCACTCATCCCCCAAGTTTGCATATGCTTTCTCTCTCTCTGTCTCAAAAATTAATAAATAAATAAAACGCACAGAGGTGGCAAAGAAGTGAACTGTATAGATTTTATGCTTTGGTAGAAAACTTTCAAGGACCAAGTAACTGAAGGGAAAGCCGAACGAGCACATCGATACTGCTCCAGCCTGACCACCACGGGTCCCTGGGTGGTCCCCGCCCAGCCCAGAACAGTTGTCTCCAGAAAAGGTGAGTCACAGCATTCCCAGCAGCTGGCACCATTGCCTACCCCCTACTTAGCATTCTTTCACTTCCCTTTCCCCTTCCATCCACAATTTGCAGCAGGAGGCCAAGAGAAGGGAAGAAGGAGCCTAAAGGACACAGGAGCTCACAGCGGAACTGAAGCTGCCATATGACCTCTCAAAGGAAGAGTTATGAAGAACTGTGGCCCCGAGTCTGAATCCTGCCTTTTCTTCAGGAGGCTTACACTTCTAACAGCCACTACCTAGGACTCTTTTTCAGAGTATTGCCTACAGGCCATTAGACAGCTTGATTTGCATATATAAGGAACCAGAAAAACATGGGAATGATTAAGAAGCAGCCCTTACCCAAGGATCAAGAGCTGATGGCAGGTGTATAGCGCTCCTGTCCCCTTCCCCCCAGTGGGAAGCATCCCTGAGGGGCATACACTTCCTCCTTGCAGGGCCTAGTGCAAAATGAAAATGCAGGTCCCTTGTTCCAAAGTTATTGAGGATTTGAAGACATCAACAGCAGAGCATCAAGCCAAGTACAGGGCTCTTCTGAGCATGGAGCCCCACATGCTAGTACAGAATGCATGCCCACGAAGCCAGCCTGGCCTGCGGGATCAGACCGTAGCCACCTGCCCTGGGACTTCTCTGAGATGGCCCCCACTAGCTCACCTCCCAGTCTGGCTCCCCCCGCTCTCTGAGCAGGTTTCTCCAGAAATCACTTTCCTACCATGTCACTGCCCACGAGTCCTCATCTCTCAGAGTCTGCTTCTGGGAACCTGACCCACGACAAGGCCTTAGTGTGCTATGTGAACTTCTTGAAATCTCAGTTTCCTTCATCTGCAAAAATGGGAGGAAAACAGAGCGTCTTGCTGAGCTGCTGGAGAGTCATGTGAGATAATGCACGAGAAATATTTAGCAAAGCATTGGGCGCATAACATTTGCTCCATCAACGGTAGCTGGCTAACAGCGTTTTTATCATAATTACCAACAAAATTGAGTGCCCTTGCCTTCACAAAGCATTGGCTTCCCTCTCCAGCCTCTTAGACTTCTCTAGGTCAAGGTAGGGTATCAGGATTGAGCCATTCTGCTAGGAACACCCACACATCATTTGTGCTTTAGAAACCTCTCCATTCACTGAAAAGCATATTGCTAAAATGCACAGTCGATCACAAAACCCCAATGAGAGCCAAGACTCTAGCCAAGCCAAGATGTTCTCAACCACTTAGAACCAAACAAAAGAAAGCAAGGGTTAGGTCAGCAGAAGTTGGTTTCACTTTATCAAATGTGTATTGACTGACCTGAGTAGCCCTCACTCTATGTGAGGCATCTAAGGATACTAAAGTATCTAAGACACAGCCCTGCTCCCCAGAGAGCTCACAGGTTCAGCCAACTGAGTCAGGGAAGCCCAAATACTCTGACTTGGGAAGACCTGATGTTTGGATGACCTGCACACATCAAGTGACATGCCCTTTGCCCTCTGCTCCTTGTTTCTTGATAGGACACGTGGAAATGACTGGCTCGAGCATGGTCCTCCCTGAGCACCTGCAGCACTGTCCCCTATCTCCCACCCAGGCAACCCTCACTGTTGCTATTCAGATCAGAAAAACAGTCACAGCATCCCTGGTGTATGGCAGACAATGACTGACTCAATAAATGAATGAATCCCTCAATTCACTGGCCAGTCAACCCATTAACCACCAAAGATACTTGGAATGCATTTTCCCAAAGAAACAACATGGTGGGTGGCGAGCGGCCCCAAGGCAGCTCCATATCCTGACTCCACCACTAACAGTGGAGGTGCAGCTGGGAATAACTGGTCTGTTTCAACTCCCCTTAACACATTCCTCTCAAACGAAGAGGAGCCCAGCTGCATTCACACACTGCAGACATGCTTAATGAATGGGTCCCTACTTGGCTTCCCCAGGCCAAGGCTGGAGTAGAAGGGAATGGGTGCTTTGAATGAGCAAAGCTGCGAGCTTCCTGTGAAGGTGCTCCATAGAGAAAGCCAGACTCGCTGAGTGACAGCTCTATTCCATGGAGAAGCCTCGTTCAGAGGAAAACTATGGGTTTCATTTGACTCGCACCTAAAATAAGGTCCAAATGCTTACCACCATAATGCGGCACTAAGGGGCAACTGTCCCCAGGCTGGAAAAGCTATTTTTCCCTAGGATCTGCTTCACAGTGAAGGCTGTTGTTGGAGCTAATTGGGGCGGGTAAATTGTGGCCAAGGCCATTTGCAGTCTCTTCCCACAGAGCACACTCAGATACCAGCAGAGCCCCTCAGAGGCTCTCCGGCCCCTAGAAATACCTCAGCTACTCCACTGTGTCCTGGTTTGGCGACCAGTTCCCACACCATCCTCCCCATCAGCATCTTCTGTGTTGCACTCACCTGATCAGAGGACTGGGATAGGACACCCTCACCACCCCTCACCATCCCCTACGGAAGGAAGCTGGGTACCGTGTCTGCTGCTAACAATGGGTAAGTGCCAACCCCCAACCATGACACTTCAGAAAATGCTTTTCTATAAAGAGCAAATCAGAAGCACTGTGCCTATCATTTAGAACTGTTGCCAGAATCATCACACGCAGACCTCCAGCCCAGCTCCTGGCTTGAGGTAGATGTTTTGTGTTGTACATTGGAAGCGGTGGCATGTAGTAGGATAATGAGCCCTCCTGCTGGAAGAAAGAACCTCATGCCTAGGGATGTGGTTTTCTTCTGTGACCTACCAACCTCGAGTATGTAGAGCTCTGAGCCCAGGAGCAGGGTGAGAATTTCTGAATTCTCAGATTCGACTCATGACTCACACGCTGTGAGAATCACATGAGAGGTAACTGCATTGCAGATATCCTGCAGACAATTCTCCTGTTCTCAGACATCTTTGCTTATGTTCTGGCCACCTACTTACAGAAGTCATTTGGCACCGAAGAATTTCATCACCAAGGCTGAGAAACAGAATTTTTCCCTAATGTCAGGGGTCTCCAGAGGAACAGATCAATAGAGCATATGCATTCAGAAAAAAGAGTTTTATTTTATGGAATTAGCTCACACAATTGCTGCCAGGTCTGAAATCTTCTGGGCAGACTGACAAGCTGAAGACCCAGGGAAGGCTTACTCTTGCAGTCTCAAGTCTGGAGGCAGAAGTCCTTCTTTAGGAGTCTCCAGTTTTTTCTCTTAAGGACTTCAACTGATTGGGTGAGGCCCACCCACATTATGATGGGTAATCTGCTTCCTTCAAAATCCAGTGATTTAAATGTTATTTATACCTAAATACCTTCACAGTGACACCTAAACTAATACTAGGGCACTACAGCCTCTACTGTTTTGTATGTAAAATTAACCACTATATCCCCATAATATTTCCTTGTAATCCTTGTAGCTGAATGAGGCTGATGTCACTATACAAAGGAATAAAGTGTAGGAGATGAGGTATAGAACCTTAGAAGGCAAAACTTCTTTCAAAATGTAAGCTTCTCATTGACTGTAAGTTACTAGAAGGAAGGGGCCATGTTGGGATGGATTCTGATCTCCACTGCCAAGCCCAGGGCGCCTGAGAGACGCTTCATGAATAGTAAGCGCATCACGGACTCTGGATCCAAATGGCCTGGGCCCCCATTCCAGCTCTCCAATGGACTGGCTATGTGATCTTGTTCTTGTTATTTAACCTCTCTGTTCCTTGTTTTCATAAATGAAAACAGGAATAATAAAGTGAAAATAACAACTGGTATGAGGATTAAATAAATTAATACTTGTAAAATACTTACAGCAATACCTAGGTGTTTGTTAACAGAACACAACTCTTCCCCAGCTGTGGACCGCAGATGATAAATCATCGCTCACTTCGTTGCACCACTGTTCTATAAGTTTGAGCCTATTCCCAGCGAGCCTGATGGAAGGTCCTTGCACCCCCTGGTCCACAATCTAGAGTATAAGTGTGCAACACTTAAATGTTTGGTGCTGAGCACATCCATCTGCCCACACCCAGCCCTGGTGCTGCTCACAAAATGCATCCATCCGGTCACAGAATTCGGCCCAGGATGCAAAATCCTCACAAGCTCTAACTGCCCACAGTCACCAGGAAGAACAGAACACAGTGTCTTCTGAAGATCTGCCTTTATCTTTGCAAGGAATGTAGAATAAATGAGCTCCTCTGTCTGGAGGGCCATTTCTCCTGTATCAAAAATGTGAGTGGATTGTCTCGGACCTAGGGTATTGAGCTTCTCCTATAAAGGCTGATTTTGTAATTCAGTATTACTTTGTACTGGTGGTAAGAAAATGGTGCTGGCTTCCCCCATCAACATTAGATTCAACCCAATTTAGAAGCCAAAGGATATGATGATAATGACAGTGGATGATATTAAAAATGCTCTTATTTCTAGTATTCTTAAACACCTTTGAGTAAGATGATAACAGAAGCACCAAGGACCCTTAGTCATTAGATGCAAAAGGAAATTCAATCTGTAAAACTATATAATGAGCTCAAGTACTTTCAAAAGTCCCTCAACTTGATTTGAATGATTGCTGAGTTTCTAATTCTTCCCAAAGACACTGCTGAGTAACTGGCACAGCTGGCTGGAGGATGCTTTGGTAGTACGGCACGGCGGGAGTGGGAGAAGGGTGGCCACAACAGTGTCTCCCCGTGACAGCACTTGGGGGAAATGCCAGCTTTGCCCCACCGCTGGGCCTTCCAACATGGCGCTGATTGTGGCAGTGCGCTGGGCAGGTTGTGGAAACACCTTTGCAACTGCCTTAGCTCTCTCTCAGCTCCATGCTCCTCCAAGCTTTCAGCACCCGATAACATCCCTCAATGGGACGCCTCAGATCCACTAGGATCCACTAGAAGCACCAGTAGCAGGCCTGGGGTGGGGGCGGGGCTAGGATTCAGAAGGTGCTCCCAGTTCAAACCCCGCCCCCTCCAGATGGGGGAATGAGAAACAAGAGACTGGAGAAGTTCACAGCAGAAGTCATTCTTCAAACCAGAATGTAATGGGAGCAAAGTGGTAAAGGCAGAGCTGTTTTCATTAAAGCGGGTGGCGGGGGGGGGGGGGGGGGAGAGACCAGAGCGCTGCTTCTGTTCTCCTGGCTGGACCCGGCATTGGCCACTTAACCAGTTGACTGTCCTTAGGCAAGGTAACTGCCCCTGTGAGCTTTCGTTCTTACTCACAGAGCAGAGAAAGGTTTCAGAGGACTTGTTTAGAGGATTACGTAAACTGACGTACAGACAGCACCAAGCAGAATGCACCAGTGCTGGCTAACAGTTCCTTCCCTTCTCTGACTTGGTGAAGAAGCAGCTAAGCTTTGTTCCCTAAAAGGTTCCCAAGTCCCAGATGAAGCTCCAGGTCCTCGGCTGAATAAACTATATGGGAGACTCAGAGGCTCTGGGGTGCGGGGACTGGGTCTGCCTTAGACGGCAACCAAGACAGAGCAGAATGTGGTAACTGCCCCTCCCCAGGTCATTTCATAGGCCACCTGCTAATTCCGTTGTCCTTCCATTTCCAAGAGAACAGATGCGTGATGCATCTGCATTCATCCCCCTGTGTTCTATGTTCCTTCTGCTGATGGGCCCTGCTGAGTGGTCCTGAAAGCTAAGAATGCAGACCCTTGGTGGCCGATGCCCCTGCATTTCCTTCTGCAGCCACAGGCTTTGTAGTGGGCAAGAACCCTGCTTCTCACTGCAATCAGCCTTAGGCATTTTCCTTTTGTGCTTTTGGGGCTTGAAAGAATATGACCACGTATGAATTCATCACAAATGCATTTCCAAGTAATTGGTTCTGCTTTTATACCTTTCAAATCTTGGTCCAAAATGGAGCTTCTGAAATCAGATTCCATCCCCTCAGTTTCACCTTACTGAAGGGAATTCAGTAAATCTCAGGAGACACATTCTTTAGCATTTCCACCCCAATTATGGCTTTCCCAAACCCATTTGTGGCTGCCTTCTTATGAATGCTGAACCATCCATTTTGGATAATTTCCCAAATAACATTGTTATTCTTTAAATTAAAGGCTTTTTGAAAAAAAACAAAACAAAACACCAAGTACAAACAATGAGTTCATTAATGTAGCCTGGTAGGCAACCAACATACTAGGTAACAACAGCACTTAGATACACAAATAGCAATCAGTTGGAGGATCTAGTGAGGAAAATGGTATATCCTTCAAGAGTTATTGTTGTTGTTATTGTTGTTGTTTTTACAATGCAACACAAAAGAATAATCTGCAAAAACACTTAAGATTCATGCAAAATATCTCAGAGAAAAACCTTTAAGAAATGCTAAAGAAGAGGGGTGCTTGGGCAGCTCAATCAAGTCTTGATCTTAGCTCAGGTCTTGATCTCACAGTTGTGAGTTGGGCTGGGCTCTGTACTGAGTGTGGAGCCTACTTAAAAAAAAAAACAAAATAGGAGAGTAGAACTGATGGAAACACATACCACGTTCAGAGGAAAATTCATTGTCCTTTCAATATCTCCATAATTAACATTATCATGTCAATTATGTTAGTTTATAAACAATGTGACTTCAATACAAATATCCACTTTTTAAAAACTAAATAAGCAGATTTTAGTTCACATGGCAAAAGTTCACATGGCAAAAGAAGCAAACAAGAATAGTCAGGAAAAGGAAAAAGAAAATGGAGCAAAGGGGAAAAAAGGAAGAAGAAATAACTATCCCATCTATCAAAGCACGTCATAAAGTCTCAACAAGGAAAACCAACTATGGACAGACAGCCCAGTCGGTGGAATAAAGGAGAAGGAGACCAGTTCTGGTCAGTAAATTACAAAGGAGGTATGTCCAATCACTGGAGAATAGGCCAATAGGCCAGTAAATGCTATCACGACAACTGAAAAAGAGTTAAGCATACCGTACTATACCCCCACTATGCCACAGCATCAACTCCAAATGGAACAAAGATATAAAGATTAAAAAAAAATGAAACCATAAAAGTACTAGAAGGAAACATGGCAAATTCCTATAGAACCCTGGAGGATGGAGAGCCTTTCTTTTTTATCCAGAATCCATTAAAAAATTTAAAAAAAAGATTACAGTATCCTACCACCTAACTTTTTTAAACTTATACATACCCACACAACATAAAAAAAATCAAAATACAACAAGGTAGGGGTAAATATTTGCAAGTCCTATTACACAGAGCTAACCTTTCCTTGACAGGAAAAGAACTCCCAGAAATGATTAAGGAAAAGATACAGCCAACAAGACGATCTTTGTTTAGGTGGGCAAAAGATACACAGAGGTAGTTCACAGAAAGGGAAATGCAAAGTGGCTCCTTAGACTAATGGAATGATGATCATTCTCACTTTCATAGGATACAGATTAAAACTGCAGTGGGGGAGCCTGGGTGGCTCAGTTAGTTAGGCGACCGATTCTTGGTTTTGGCTTAGGTTGTGATCTCAGGGTCCTGCAATGGAGCCCTCAGTCCAGCGTCTGCTTAAAAGATTCTTTCCTTCTGCCCCTTCCCTCACTCATGAGCTCTCTCTCAAACAAACAAACAAACAAACAAACAAACAAACCTTTAAGAAAAACTGCAATGAAAGGTCCATGTGGTTAGGCTGTGGGGAAAGAGCATCCCTCCTCAATGACCAGGGGCTGTGAATATTGTACAACCTCATTAAGAGTATCTGGAAAGCCTTGTAAATATCCTAAGCACACTTACTTTTGACCCAACCATTATACTTTGGGAATTTATCCTACAGATGAACCTGCACATGCAGGAAATGTCCTGGGTGGGGGGCGCTGTTCTTAATAGCAAAAGATTGGAAGCAACCCAAGGGTCAGTCAATAGGAAACTAGTTAAATAAATTTATGGCATGTCCATAAATAGGGCACTATAAAGCTGTAAAAATGAATGGAGACACCCTTTAGGCACTGATTTGAAAGATCTCCAAGACATACAGTTAAGCGAAGAGAACAAAGTCCAAACCCATTTGCGTAGAATGCTAACTTCTGTTAGGCTTGCCACAACAGTCTTCTGTTAGAGATTCAATGTGCATTTCTCTTTCCTTAAGTGAGACTGAGGATCCTTATATTCTTTCATGAGCCATTTATATTTCCTTTTCTGTAAAGAGGGGGAAAGAAAAAGAAAAAGCTACACACACACACACACACACACACACACAGGCACCATAAAAATGCCCAAGAAACTTAGTGTTCACTGGGTTGGGTTGATGGGAGCAGGGGTAGAAGACAAGCTTTTCACAGTTTTGATTTTTGAACCAAGAAAATGAATTATCAATTCAAATATAAACTCAAACTAAATTAAGTTTTTCCCTACCAGTTCCTCAGGTTCCCACTAAACCTATCATGTTTCCATCCATCAGGTACTTCTCCCACCTCTAAACTAGACTTTGAAGGACTGGGCACGGTCAAGGGTGAACAGCTGGGGGTGCCTAACAAGACCCATAAGGATCTCCCCATGTGAATGCACTCCTGCCCACTTGTAAAAGACGAAGTCAGCAACAGGGCTATTTTTGCCACAAGAGGAACCCGTGACTGCTTTGGGAAGAAATGGGCCACTGAGTTGGGGCATCTAGGCAGAGCAACTTGGACCACGGACAGCACATTCCTGCCGCCAGCCCGGGCAAGCGAAGGCTCCCAACCCCAGAGTATTTCCTCTTCAGTCTCCTGTGCTGTAGCTGGACCCAACTGACCTAACTTCCCTGCGGCGTTTAGAGCTTTGCCCAGATTACAGATGTGCATCTGCTCTCAGGTTTGGCTCAGGAATCTGCATTTCTCTTAGAGCGCCCAGGAAAGCAGCCTGTCACCACTACCCCCCTACACACACCAGCAGCTTTAAATATTTTCCCAGCCTAAGGGACCCCTGGCCACAGTTTTGTTTTACTTTCCTTTGCGGAAGAGCAAGAGCTGGCGCAGGCTCTGCACGAGTTGCCAGTGCATCTGACGCACAGGGAAAGAAAAAAGCAAACAGCGTCTCCGAAGTGGCTGGACCCCGTGGGCCTGAGCACTGGCAGCTCCCCCTCTGATTCCTCTGATTCTATGAGCTCAGAGCACAACATGCTGGAAGTTAGCAGAGCAGCTGCCCTGGGAAAGAATGTGCTCATTTCCCCCATTTGGGACCTCAAGGGCAAGCACTGAGGGGTGTTGGGGCACCGGGAGAGGGGGAGACACCAGTTTCTCCAGTTCCCACCAGCCTGAACGTGGTCCATGTGAACAAGCTGGTTTGGCTTGGGGAGACTCCCGTCCCTGAGCTTTTGCATCAGGCTGGAGAGAATGCATTTGTTCTGTTGCTAAGGGAGGCGAAGATTTATCCCCCGCCTGGTTCGGTAAGGGCCGAGTGAGGGTCCTGGCCCAAAGAGGGGAGGAGACATAGACACTGGCCACTCAGGAGGGGTCCTGGAGACAGAGGGCTGGAGGCTGGGCTACCGTCTGCCTGAGCATCAAGCAGAGCCATGGCCCTCCGGTCCCTCCACGGCCCTCCACCGCCCCAGGCACCCGTCCATGTCCACAATCCACGCACTGGTTTCTGCGGGGCCACTTTGTTTCCCTAATTAAAAACTGCAGAGGAAGGAGGACTGGGGCCAGGTTTACAAGCTCAGTGACAGAAAGTAGATGCCGGGTTCCTTGGGGCCCATGACTCATCCACTCTTGGGAGGGGATGGGACACTGTGCTGCATTTTCCCTGCTCTGTGCCAAAGTGCTAAAGAACCAGGGACTGTCAGTCAAGGCAAATGGGCCACTGCTGTCCGACGTAGCCAGGCCGCACACCAAGAGGCCCTAGAAAGGTCAGCCGAGGGCAGGACCTTCCTCCCGCCAGCCCATGGATGTTCCATGGAAGGAACCACAGGACTGTATCCTCCAAAGGACTTCTCAGAGTGCGGTCCACTGACCGGAGAGGTCCTCATCTTCTTATCCCAACTCAGCCATCTGGCTGGGACTAGGTGACTCCTGGGACAGAGGGTTTATCTCCTTCCCGAGGGCCATGGTGGGCCTCATCATCTATGATGCCCTTCTTCACAACATGTGCATCACCAAGTCCCCCCCGCCCATGGCAACCCTTAGATCCTGAGAGGACACAAGAGGGCCCATGGGTGATTTCCAGACTATGACGCGCCTGTGGGCTTCCCCTGCAGAGAGAGCCCTCAGAGCTCTTCCAGCCCTCCCTCACTTGTCACCAGCCCCCTCACTCACCCACATAGCTGCTCCCATTTTTCCCATGTCCTTCTGAAAATGTGAGCCCCGTGGTGCCATCCCCTCCCCAGGGTTCTCTGAGCGGGGCAGAGGCTGTGAGAGTGTGGCCCCACCCATTGGCTGGCTATGTGCCAAGCATTGGGCTCTGCAAACTCTTCCAGTCAGGTTTCTAGTGTCAGATGTCTCTGCTAACTCTCGGACAAAACACGTCAGCCCCATCTTCTCTGGCTTGAAACTCGAAGTTCTTGGTGCCTCATAGTGCCTGTGGGAGCAGGTCTTGGTGTGTCTCGGTGGCCTCCTGCAGCCTCTGGAATCACCAGGGAAAGTGAGGCTTCATGGGGAGGAGGAGGCATGGAGGGCTCTGGAAGCCCGCCTGCCAACCTGCGGGCTGACTTTACCACACTCTCCATGTCTGCCCCCGGTCCCAGGGCCCTTGTGACGGAGTCCTCCGGCTCACACACCGTGCCAGTGCAAAATGATTTCCAGAGCCTGGACTTCTATGGTGACCCAAATAGGAGGAACGCAAGGGACCAAACGTCCCACGGCAGCCTGCACACCAACAGAAATAGCACCGGGAGGAAGAGGCAGATGGGCTGCGATGTTAGAAAAAGACACTGGAAGACAGAACCTGTACGTGAGTCCAGACTGACTCGTAAGTCCCTGCATCTACCACGGACGGTTGACTTATCTATTGCTGTGTAACAAATCAGCCCAAACTTAGCAGCTTAAAATAGCAACGGCATTTCTTGGCTACAGTTCTGTGGGTCAGGAACCCAGGAGCAACTCAGATGTATGTTTCTGCCTAAGGGTCTCTCCTGAGATCGTCACTAAAATGTCAGCAGAGGTGACAGTCTTCTGGATGCTTGACCAGGATGGGAGATTTGCCTCTAAGATGGCCCCCCCGTCACATGCTGGCAGCAAGTCATTGCTGGCGGGAGACCTTGCTCCTTACTACAGGGACCTGTCTGTGGATCGTCCGCAAGTGTCCTCTTGTGACAGCTGGCCTCCCAGAGGGACTTACCCAAGAGAACCAGGCAGAAGAAGCCTCAGTATCTTCTATGGCCCAGCTTCAGAGGTCACACTTGGTCATTCTCATAATCCCTGTGGACCACACAGGTCAGCCCTGTTCAGTGTGGGAGGGGACTACACGAAGCTCTGATCACCAACCAGGAGGCGGGACTCTCCGGGGGCCACAACCAGTGAGCCCGACCAGAGGCAATGGTCTGACTGACAGCCGACTTTGGCTCCCCAGAGCCTCTCCACACCTCTACTCCCATATCCCTTTGGGTTTGTTTTTGTAACAGCACACCAGGTATCAAGTATGTGTCAAAGCACACCCGAGCCTGCTCAGTGGAAGATGGAAGGATTCCAACTCGCTCCAGAATAATGGGGCACGTGCTGGGCCCTGCAACAGAGCAACCACCGCCACAAAGACAGGGCAGAGGTCACATGCAGCCCGCGCTCTCCCCGCCCTCCACCGAGGGCCTGTGGAAGCACGTGAGTGGCCAACTGTCCGGGCAAAGGGACAATTTGGGGTACAATGCTGAATGCTTTCACATGTGTTTTCTTTCCACGCATCCCCTGGACTTGGTCCTAAATTCTTGCAGCACAGGGACATTGAAAGAAATGGCCTAAGTGAAGCTCGGGAGTGTAATTCTGAGGAGAAAGCAATTATCTGTTCATAATTGAGAGTCAACTGGTACTCTGAGGGAAGCAGGCTGCCCCTTCTCCCCCTCAGGTGGCATGGGATCATGAGGAGATGACATCAACACCAGGAAGAGAGCGAGAGAGACCTCCGTGTGGCAGCAGCGAATTTCAAGGCCCCTTCTCCAGCAGAGAGCGGCACAGACAGCAGAGCAAAGGCCTCCGAGGGGCAGCTGTCATGCAAAGCTCTCTCCGGCCAAGGAGAGTCTGCGAGTCTTCCTGGGATCCTTACCTTCCAGGGAAAGGGAGGGCCTGGGTTCTACAAGTTTCAGTGGGACTTCAAGCCAGAGCCTGCTCTTAGACTGGGAGACACCGTCAGTCACAGAAACCCTCGATGGCTGGGGAGACACAGGTTGCCATGGCCACTGTCCAACCTGGACTCAGATCCAGAAACAGCAGCAGAAAGCTGGTCTAGAGCCACCTTGGTTTCTCTCTCTGCAGAGAGGAAGAAAGAGGTGAAGAGGAGCCCTTCTCACGCCGGAGAAGCCAACACCCCCGTGACCAGCACGCTATCCCGGCACAAACTCAGCGACATCAGCTTAGTTAAACATCTCAAGGAACCACACAAAACAGTCCACACTACTCAAACCAAAAATTTTTACTTTACTCCACCTAAATTTGGAAATCGCGCACTGTGATGGAAAGAGTTATGAGCCGAGAGTGCAAGTGTCCTGTTCAGGTCCCAGCTCGCGGCTAACTGGCTCCGTGAGCCTGGTCAAGTCTCTGAGCCTTGAACGTCTCGGCCGCACAAACTGGATGCTAACAGCCAGCTCGCATGTTCATATTTGCAGAAGTTGCCTGCAATTTATATGTTTTTATGTCACTCGTAGTTATTCTTGTCATGCTGGGCTTTGAGGAGGGCGGGGGTTAGCGGCCCACACACGATGCAGGCCCGGGGAGTGCCATCTGGGTCAGTGTGGGAGGCCCTCAGCCTGCGAGGTCGCGAGCACATGAACAACTTAGTGATGGCTCATGGGAGGAGGGGGCAGAAAAGGACCCCAGGCACCACTGGTACAAATGTCCCCCCGCCTCCACTGCAGGTGGGGAACCCAGGGCCAGATGGCTCCAAACTGTATGACCAGCAGGCCCAGACTGCTCTTCACCACTGTCTCCTGATCCAGATTCCAGAAGGCAGCCCATGAGCCAAAGAACAGGACGCTGGCACTGCCCGGCGTGTCGGTACTTTCCCCAGAGGAAGGCAGAAGCTTCTCGTTTCTGCTACTTCCTAGAAATTCTTAAGCCTAAACCTCACGGCTGACTCACCCGACACCCTGAGGCCTTCCTTCCTGCCGGGCCGTCTGCCCGCCCAGCTCACCCGCAGGGCACCCGCACCGCCTGCGCAGGGGCTGAGCCTGCTCTTCTCCGTACTCTCCGCCTCCCGGCTGCATCAGCTGGCAGGCCTCGCCCCCACGGCCCCCAGGGCAGGCCCCGCCGGATACCCCTCTCCCCTGCTGCTGC
Source organism: Spilogale gracilis (assembly GCA_004023965.1). Taxonomy (NCBI): domain Eukaryota; kingdom Metazoa; phylum Chordata; class Mammalia; order Carnivora; family Mephitidae; genus Spilogale; species Spilogale gracilis. Next base: position 76,812 of record PITA01003503.1, read on the forward strand.
CCTCTGCCCACTCTGCTCGTCTTCTGTCGGCTTCAGACCCTGTGAAATGTTCCCTACTTCTGCCCTCCATCCTCTGCACCCCACCTCCCTCAAGAGCCACCCCATCTCTGCAGACGACTCCGGGATCTATATCCCCAGGCCAGACGTGGCTCCCCAGCAGCCCTGTCTCCTGGGATCCAGACACCAGCACAGCCTCTCCCCTGCAAACCAGCTCCTCCTGTGCCGGCGAGGACACTTTCCCGTCCGTCACCTCCCCCAGCACCTCAAGGTCATCCTACACCCCCCCAAACCCACATCCAATTACTACAGGCTCCTGCGGGGGCTTCCTTCCTAATGACTCTCATATATATTTTTTTCTTTCCATCCTCACTGTCAGTGTGGATCCTCAAAAAATACTGCTTTCCTCTCACCTTCCTATCATCCAGAAGCTTTCCATTTGCTGGTACAGACAGGTGAGCCCAGCATTGAGAGGCCTGGACAACCAAGCCCTATCTGCATTTCCACACTTCCCTATCCTTCCTTGAACCGCTTCACCTTCCCCTGACTGCCTGTGTACTTGTGGTTTCAAATATGATCTATAAATGACTGCTTCTTGTATTCCTTTGCCTCGAGAACTAATATAACAGGAACCCCCATTTCCATGGCAAGTCCCATGTTTCAGGCTCTGCTCTAACCACTTTCCACACACCCCATCATGGAATCCTCACAGCAATGATAGGAAGCACAGAGAGGTTAAGTAAGTTTCCCGAGGCCACACCGCCAGCGAGTGGTGGAGTCAGCATTCAACCCTCTGTCATCTCTGGCTGCAGGGCCACTGAACCAAGAGGCCCACATTGACAAACACACCTGCCTGTGCAGAGGGGTTCCCTTACTGTTCGGTATTTTAGCATTAACCAAGACTGGCACAGTGTCATGCAGATTTTCAAAGTGTAATTCCTAGAGGAAAGAAAGTTTTCCCACTGACCTTCAGGCCCAGGAGACGATGATGAAACAGTAAGTCATCCTGCCATTAAAATTAAGTTCAATCACCCCTAATGGAAAGTCACCTCCAGGACAGCCATTAACGCCACCCGGCCCACGCACTGACTGGGGCGGGGGTTCTGCATATATCACCATTACCTTGTCGAACAGCCGTTTTCTCTGAGGACTGGGGAGACCTGAGGAGACACTAAGGGACACTGGGACCCGCTCTGTACTGGTAGAGAGAAGCCTGCTGCTTAGTCCCATGTGATGGAGGCTAGAAGGGAAGCCAGGAGACACAGGCCTGACCCACACACAGATTTCTCACTGCCTTCAAGGGGAAATCAAGCTCCAGGAAGTCGCTTGCACGATGAGAGAAGGTGGCCATTTTTTGTTTCATTTTGCAGATGAGATCAACAAGATCCAGGGAGGTGAGGGGACTGGGTAGAAGTAATTGGGGTGCAGGGAGAGGGGTGGAGAGGCCTGCTGGCCTCACCGCACCCTGCGGGCTCTTGCGCACCTGCACTGGCATTGTTTCTATAACATCTATACCTGGTCCCATGAAGCAGATAGCGTGATGCCCACTGGGAGAGGGGAAAGCCGTGGGCCTGGCCTCTTCCTTCCCCTGAGCGAGCACAGTGTCCTGCATGTGCCATGTTGCTACAGCAGCCCTCCCCTCTCTCCTCTGGACCCCTTCCTCACCCGCCAGAGGTGGAAAGACCAACCACCCCAGCAGCAGCCTCCTCTGCTGGAAGGCCCATCCTGTGGTCCAGCCCTGCCCTTGTTTACTCATCGTTGGCTTTATAGGTCTTTGGAGTCCTCCTCCCCTGGGTCCTCTCTGTCAGCACGTGGCTCCGCAAATACTCTGATGTGCATAGTATCATCCACTTCCCTGCATGGACCCACTCCCACTATACGGCCTGGCAAGCCCCCCGCGCCTTGTCTGCCTGCCCCATGGGTCCTGCCTGGTGCATTCCCCCGAGCCGGATCTGGCTCTTGGTCTGTCGTCCCTGGGCTGCATGGGCACCTCCACTCCCCCAGGAGATGAGATGACTCATGCCACCGATGCCCGGGCAAGTCAGCTTTGGATACGAGCCTTGTTTTGCACACTCTGGGCTTGGTTTTGACCTGCCTCTGCAGGTGGAGGCTTGCCCTCACTTTGATTCCCCTGGAAGCACCTTCAGGAACCTGTGGCATCACTGAATTCACAGAGGTTTTCAGCTTTCAGTTATTTTCCAGAGCCTCTCTCTCCCAAACCACGTGCTTTCCGTGTCTGGCCTAACAGAGGAATCTGGTGCAGCGGGGGCAGCCCGTCTCCTCAGGAGCTCCGGGACCCCCCTGTGTACCAGCGAGTGCTTCCCAGCCCCACCAGGCAGAAACTCCGTCCTGGTTGACCCACTGCTTCCCTAACTGTTCAGCTGGGGTCACCTCTGCTGGCCTCAAAGGTAAGCCAACACCCTGTCCTCTTCCCAGACAAGGCAAGAGGTAACCTCGATTTCGGACAAAGGTCCCTATGCGAGGAGGTAACATTCATGAGAGGCTATTCAGTCCCAAGCACTGTTTCGAGGATTTTTACCTGGATTAACCCCTTGAACCCTTCCCGTGAGGAAGGTACCATTATTTCCCCATTAGTGACAAAGACAGCATAGGAAAAGGAACAAAGTAACTTGTCCAGAGTGAGTAATTCGCTAGAGTCTAGGTTCAAACCCAGACAGTCTGACCCGAGAGCTTGGTCTTGGGCTTCACCTCTCATGTGTGAAATGGAATCCTGGTGCCGAGGGAAGGGTAGACTGTGGGGTCCGAATGCTAGTTGTGCTCCTTATTCTGTGATACTGGCAAGTTCTTTAACCTGTCAGAATGTTGGTTCCCTCACAGGTGAAAACTGGGCTAATGATGACTATGCGACTGTACCAGATAGGGTTCATTAATGAAAATTAAACAGAACAGCGTGTGGACGTGTCTAGAACAGTGTCTGATCTGCGGTGCGTGTGGGTCACTGATAGTTCCCTCACTTCCTCTCAGAAAGTCTTCAAAGTGCCTGCTGCCATGGTGATCACCTCGGGGCCAAGTACCTCAGGGTCAAGGGGTTTGTAAAAAGCTCATTGAACTGTTCTAGAAGAACTTGTCATCTGACAAGAAAAAGAGAAGAAAAATCTTGATCTTACTTAAGACTGTGGCTAGATTAATTGCATTTGCTATCACTTCACGTATATATAATAAAGCATGACGGTTTTCATATAATATATAAACCATCGAATAATCCTGCTTGGTCAGTGGTCTGGCATTTCTAGCTTGTCAGGAAGCCAACATAAAATAGTCTGTGTCTGCTTCAGGAAGAGAAATTTTTCCATTCTCTGAGATAAGGTTTGTTGCCCTTGGTTCGCTGTCCCGAGGAGCACCAGGGGGGTGTTGTGAACAGGCCGTAGGTAATTCTGCTCACATGCAGACCAGGCCTGATGGCTCCTTCTGGAATGTAGCGACCATGTGCTCCCTGAACCGGGCCGGCCCTTCTCTCACTGGCACAAATGATATTTTCGGACTTACTTCATGGAGGGATGGGTGTTCCAAGGGCATAGAATAAAGTCAGGACGCTGAACCACTTCTCAGAGAATCTGCAGTCATAATTCTAATTCCTCTTCCTCCCCTTAGACAAATCATTTAAACTACCTAAGGCCTATTTTTTTAAAATCACTTGAGAAGTTTGAATGACATTACAAAATGTCTCTGAAAATACAAGGTACAAAAAAATGCAGAATAAATACAACTTCCCTTGCCATATGTTATTCTGTATCCTTGGGCTATATCTGCAATGTTCTTCCCTCTTCCCCTTCCCCCAGCAAATTCCTATGCATACTTCAAGGCTCAGCTGAGAAGCTGCCTTCTCCAGGAAGCCCTCCCACACTCCAGCAGTCTGACATGCCTGCCCTTCTGTCTTTCATAATGTCCAGGCTTCCTTCTTCTATGGCACTAAGGGTCTATTTCATTAAACAGTGAACTCCTAGCTGGTAAAATGGGCCTTGGCCCCCTTTGGACTCTCAGAACCCATACTACCCATTTGGTAGACTCTCAAAAAACAAAAAAACAAAAAACAAAAAACAAAAACAAAAACAAAAAAACCAGCTTGTCGAACCCATGAATCATAGAGCTGAATTCCATAATCCAAACCATATTTTCTCATTCACTCTCAATACGGCATATGGATTATACCTCTAGAAATAAACAAGTCAAAGGTTGTGAGATCAAGGAATTGGGTCAGAAAGCGAGGTGAGGGGCAGGGCGAGCCGCCACCCAAATACATCAGGCCCTCGCTCCAGGCAACCTCAACTCAATGACAGAGCAACACAGGGAGGGGAAAGGATAACCTTTCTGCCCCTTGCCAAGCTGTAAAAAGTGATGACAAGAAATCATGCCCTAATTTCCCTCCTCAGATCACGCCAGCTTGTGGAATTTAACCATGAGGATGTTGATAAACCCCAGAGCAAGGTTGAAGGATGAAGTCAACCCCCAGCATCAGCCAGGCTCTGGATGGATCCCCAAAACTGCAGAGTCATGTTAGGTCTAAAAGGTAATCTGGTCTGCCCTCTGCTCTGGGTACAAACCTCTCCAGAGCCAACGGTCACTCCCAGCCGTGGGGGTTTCAAAATCCTAAGACTTTGAAGTTTCAAGTGGCAAAGAGAAAAGTCCCTCTGAGGCAGTGACGTGTGTGGCGTCAGTGGGACGCGTATCATGGACAAAGCACCACGTTGGGCAGGAGGAACACAGAGATGAAGAGTGTCCATCATGCCTGCTCTCAAAAAGCTCATGCTGCGGAGGGACCGAAGGCCGGGGCAGCGGGGGCATAATTGAGGGCGCCTATAACAAGGGCTGTAAGACAAGCATAAATGAGAAGACGGAGGCAGAAGCCACGTGTGGGAGTTCTGTGGAACAATTGGCCCCATTCCTTCAAAAACTCGACCGAATCAAATGGTAGACTTGATTCAAAGGCATCAGCTGTTACAAAAAAATAAAATGAAATAAAATTGGGACAACTGGAATCTCAGTATGGATCGGGTATTGGACGATAGCAAGGAATTGGTGGTAATTTTTAGGTCTATAGCCATAATATCGTTATGTCTGAAAATACCCGTCCTTTTTAGAGATGCAAAACCTAGCAGGCAAAAGTGAAATGACATGATGCTATAAAAAATCCACAGAGAGAGAGGAGATGAAGTGAGCGTGGTCGAGTCTTGACTCGGGATGACACATGGGTGGTGCCCACCGAACTCTGCTCCCAGTTTGGGGAATGTTTGAAAGGCTCATCATGCAGGAAGGTTAAAAATCGAGGTGGGAGGAGGCAGCAGGCAGCAGAAAAGACACTTTCAGCGGAGCCTCAAAAGGTGAGCAGGACCTCATGGGTGGAAACCGACAGGACCATTACTGGGGAGGGTCCCCGGGGCAGGAAGGGCCCCTGGGGGCTAGGTTGCCCCTGTGTGGATCAGAGTTCCAAACATCAGCCCCATGGGTAAAAAGGGCCACCCGTGTGTTGACCTGTTTCTCAAGGATGTGGTAAGTGCTAATCAACAACTAAGGCAAAAGACGTGGGAAATTCTGGCCCCTGAATACAGGCTGAGGGGGAGGGTGCCAGAAAATTTTCCAAAACAACCTATTTGTTTTTACTGGTCTGGCCCTTGCCTCTAAGACAGCCCCCGCACCCATCACTGCTTCCATGATTGTCCCTCCTGCTGGACCCGGGTTCTCTCTGTGGAGACCACCAGCCCCATGTGAGACTCAGTCTTCTTGGGAATACAGCTCTCATTGTCCCTCTTTCTGTGGACTGGCCAGCATCTCTGGAGAGAGCAGATTGGAGGTGACCACACAAGAGCACACCTGCCTCTCCCCTCCCTACACGTGCCCAGTGGTGAATCCACCTGCCTCTTCCCTCTCCCTCCACCCACCCTCACCCAGATACCCCCACCTCCCCCTCCCCAGATCTGGACCCCTCTGTGGGAGCAGGGAGGGCGTTCAGGACCTGCCAGAATGCCCTCCCTCATCACTGAGCCTGATGTGTTTCTGGCATATCCGGTTCTGCTGAGATCATGGAAAAGTGAGCCCCGGTCCTATCTACAGAGCGGCTCAGTGTTCTCCTCATGGGGTCATTACATTTGACAGCCTGAGAGTCACTCGGAAATTGCCCCCAGTTCACTAGGGCCAGATGGGAGGTTCCTCTCTTGCAAGCTTATCTTCCCTTTGCAGCCCTGGTCACTAACTGCCGTGGGTTGCAAAATCAAAGAGAAAATATTTACAATAAGAGTTGACCTAAAAAAGACTGAGATGGGGATCAGCATACTTTCAGCTCAGCTTGACCTCTTCCCAACAGCCCTGGGGAGAGGGGGTGCCGTGTGGTTGCAAAGAGTGTGGCTTTCAGAGTCAGCCCGAGAACTAGGTTCTAATTCCGCCTCTCCACCTAGCCGTTTGGACAACAGAGCTAACCTCGGATTATATTTCCCTTCCCGGAGGGTTTTGCAGATTAACTGAGATGCACATGCATGAGATGCCTGGCATGGGGTAGCCCACATTGCCCCCTCCTCCCGCTATGGGCATCGGGTTCTCCATCTTTCAGATAAGGGAGTTAGAGGACACGAACATCTAGGCCCCTTTCAGTTCCAACTTTCTGCCATTCCACCAAACTCCAGGAGCAGTGACTCACTGTCCTTGGAGGGCTCAGTGGTTTGGTGCATCTGTCATCTAGCCTGTCCCCATACCCTGGGCACAGCTGGTCCTGTGAAGCCACAAAGACACAGAGACCTGGATGGAGGCTTACCTGCACATCCAGACAGGCTCCCAAGCTCCCCTTCTCCACCCAGAGGGCCTTATCTGTTCCACAGCATGGCAGGCTTCTCCTTCCTCATTCCCCACACCGCCCTGAAGGTCACCGGGTAGGCAGAAATGCATTGTCAGAGACTCGGACCATTGCCACTTCCCTGGCAGGTAGCATGGTGGATCGAACATTCCCTCAGCCAGATGCTGCTAAATGAATTGACTCTCTGCAGGTCACGGGCTTTGGGCCCATCTGCTCCTCAAGTTCCTCACTTCTCAAGTGGCAATCTGCCCCATTCCCCCTTGGAAGGTCAGGTGGGTTTTTATGATGACACTGTGGGTCCTGTGAAAGTGTCCTGGAAAGTATAACACCCTGGAAGAATGGGAAGCATGAGGATGACTCCAGTTTGGGTCTCCAGATCTCCAGAAAGGGCCCCATCCGGGGCAGAGTAACAACCTTTAGTCCCTTCTCAACATAGCTGCCACTGCGCAACCCCTCCTCTGGCAGAAATGGTGGAGCTTTTTCTTTCCATGCCCTTTACCCTCGTAAAGTGGCCTGGCTACCCTTCCATGGAAAATCCCATGGGCTAAGCCTCCACCAGCCTCTCATGACCTCTAAGGAAGTGACCATAGGTCTCCTCTACCCAGACTGTCCCAGTTTACTCCCATTACCCAGGGTAATTGTAAATAGCACCTCCTTTCGTTCTCAAAAAAAGGTTCCACCTTGTACATGAAAAGTCGGTGGTCCCCCTACCTCCAGGCCCTGGGGCCCCTCCACAGACCTGCCATCTAGCCAAGCTGCATGACCTTGACCTCACCACAGAGGTCATTTCAAGGGGGCTCACTCCCTTCGGAGATCCTCTAACACAGATGTTATCCCCTATTTCGCCGCTGCCAACCGGGACATGGTTGTCAAGATAAACAGAAGGAAGATCAGAAGGTGCCAGGCCCAGGTGTGTCCACCGCCATCACCGAGGAGGGACACAACTCTTGTTTTGCACCCCTTGTTTTGCATTCCTGGGGGAATGCTCTTTCTCCTCTTCCACAATTATCTTGCCCAATTTTTAACTGAAGGCATACCTCTACCATCTCAGCCCCCCCACCCACCCAGGGCTGCCCCTGCTGGTGGCTCCCAAGGCCTGGAAGTGACTTTGGTCTGAGGCGAGACACATGGGAGCCAAGGATGCCGTATGCCAGACAGACTGAAGCTCCTCATCCCTTGGGCTGATTGTTCTCTGCGGTTACCACACCACGACAAGAGAAACTCGAAGGAAGGTTTAGGATGCCACAGATAGTTGAACTGCTGATGTCTGGACATTTTTTTCCTCCTCCGCCAGCAGTTCTGTGGTTTTTCTTATTGGACTGGAGAGGGAACAAAATGCCTTCTGGTGCACCTTAAGTTTGCAACAGTTTGTAATTTTGTAACTCCCACCACTCAAGCACCAGGCCCATTTTACAGGTGGTGAAACTAAGTTGAGATAACGGAGGAAATGCTGGTCTTTAAGCTGACCTAGCCAATCAGGCTTCCTTCTAGAAATAATCAAGCTTTTAACCCAATTGTTCTCTCTCTCTCTTTCTCTCTCTTTCTCTCTCTCTCTCTCTCTCTCTCTCTCTCACACACACACACACACTCACACTCGTTTCTCTCTCTCTCTCTCTCTCTCTCTCTCTCTCTCTCTCTCTCTCTCTCTCTCTCAGATACACACACACTCACACTTCACACAAACTCTCCTGTTCCCTAGGGGACTGCATATGGTTTCCCTGCTCTGGTTTTACTCATGATACTTTCCTACTTCCTGGCTATAAATACACCAAGGTCAAACCTATCTTAGTTTCCCTGGACCAGCCAAAGAAGGAGTTACTCCAAAGCAGACAGCAGGGAACAGCCAGCAAAGGGAGAGGGGACACATCTGCTCTGTCCGGGACACAGACAGAACCGGCTTTGTACCTGGCCGTTCCGACGCGGCAGCCAGAGTGTCCTCTAGTGAGGCCAGGCCCATCACGCACTCTCGGTCCCCCACAGGCCGGGGCTGAGCAAGCAAGGGGCTCAAAATCGCTCTCCTCTGAGATCCTACCTCCTACAGACTGGCTAAGGCGAGGCCCCCTCCTTGTCAGCCCCACGCCCCACGCTGTGGAAACCCGCCTCCAGCCTTTCAAGGCGGGGCTTCGAGGCCATACCCCAGAGAAGCCATTTCCCCTCACTACCCCGTCTTCCTATTTCCTCATGTGCACAGTACAATCTTCCTCCATTCCTCCTAGACTTGGAATCAATGCTTTTGTTCCTGTTGTTGTTTTTAGTTAAGATACAACTGTAGCAGTAATATTATTATAGAGTAGTCACATTAGCAAGGACTTACTGGGTGCTTGCTATGGATCCAGTGCCCAGAACTCATGATCCTATATCATCTTCCCAACAGCCCTAGAGTATAGGTACTTCTGGTAGTATTACCGTCACCATCAGCGTACAGATGAGACTAGCCTGGAAGGTCAGGGTGTGCGCCCAGGGTCACACAGCTACTAGGTGTGAACTGAGGTTAGCCAACTCTGTCCTGAGCCTGATCCACTAAGACATTACACCTCCTCCTGCCCCATAGCATCGGCGGGCCCAGGGCTGAACAAGATGGCAACAGGTGTTGACCGTGACTACCTGACCTTAAAGGGGTGAAGAAGGGGGATTCTGGACCAAATAAGTTTCAGAAATATTCCATGCCCATGGTTCTCACACTGGTTTCAGGAACTTTTTATAGCCCTTAAAAATTTCTATTATCAGAGTGCCTGGGTGGCTCAGTTGGTTAAGCATCTGCCTTTGACTCAGGTCATGATCCCGGGGTCCTGGGATCCAGTCCCCAACAGGCTCCTGCTCAGCAGGGAGCCTTATCCTCCCTCTCCCTCTGTCCTGCCCCTTGCTCATTCTCTCCCCATCAAATAAATAAATAAAATCTGTCTTTAAAAATTTCTATTATTGAAATCCACAAAGAGCTTCTGTTTATGTGGGTTTTGTCTATCAAACGTACTGTCTTAGAACTGAAACTGAAACAATTTTGATATTCATTAATTTTCTTAAAAATAACAATTATTAACTTCCCACGTGCTAACATAAATGCCATATTTTTACAAGAGAGGAGTCTAAACCAAATTAATGAGAAGAGTGGCATTGTTTTATGGCTTCGTGAATCTCTTGAGTACTGAGCTTCAGGACCAAATTCTCATTTCTGCTTCTGAAATCATTGTGTCACCCTGGGGTGGAGTGTGTGGGAAACTCCACCACACATTCATGGGAGAGCAAGAACCAAAGAGGTAAATGATGCCTTAGTGTTGTTTTCAAAGAGCCACTAGATCCCAGGGCCTCCCTAAAAAGTGGGGTGTCGCCCTGGCACAATGGGGAGCCACAGAAAGGGTGAAGTGGAGAATGGCGTGTTCTGAGTCACAGGGGAGGGACTTCAGGTGGGGGCCGTGTCCAGAAGGAACGGAGGAGGGACAAGGGTGGGAGAGAAGGTACCCGTCAGGAGACTCTGGGAAAAGTCAGGGCAAAGACAAGCGTGGCCTCGGCCAGGAGGTAGGGAGACACACTGATTCTGGAGAAAGCCACATGCATGGCTCCACAGACGGGAAGGGGAGCATGCAGAAAGGAGAGAGGCCTCCAGTGCCACACTCACAGGGACATGATGCTGCCAAAGGAAGTTCAGCCAGATGCAAGGCCCGCTGTGCCCTGCCACGTCCTGGGCTAGGCTCAAAGCGTAGATGGCCTTGGCCATTGTGAGGGGCCTGCCCTTCCCAGAGCAAGAACAGGACAAGCAGGGCCTCGGCAGTCCCCTCCCTGCAGCATACCAAGCCCCCATAGGACAGTCAAGCTCATGCCCGTGCACACTGTGGGCACTGGAGTTAGCAGAGCCATGGGCACACTGAGGCCTCAAAGCCAGAACCAGCAGCACCTCCCAGATCCTGCATGGAGAGCCTGCTAGTCCCTCCCAGAAAACTAATGCAACTGATGGTTCCACTGACTGTGGCCTCCTGCTGCCCTGTGCCAGTGCCCCAACCACTGGCCCCCCCAGGCCTCATCATGCTCCCCCAGCGGTCTACACCAATGGGAGTTGCCCATGGTATGATGTTCTTCTCCCCCTACGCATGTAGCCTTGCCATTGAGGAATACCCTTCCCCACCCCTTCGCTTCAGGATTGGCCATGTGACTTGTGTTGGCCATGGGTATATGGACAGAAAGGCCATGTGCCAATTCCAGTCCTGGATCTTGAGAGTTTTGTATGTTTCCACTTGGGTCTTTTGTTGCTCTGTCATTATCAAAAGAAGAGCCTACTGCCAGGTCATTGTGGCCCCTTAGCCTGGGACCTGGGATGAAAAACCATGGAATAAGATCAGCCCAACCAACCCTCACAGATCTACAGCCTGAAATGGAACCATCCCATTTAACTCACAGATCCATGAAGATGTTTATTGTTATGCACTACTGGAACTTTTGCAGTTATTTGTTACACAGTGATAGCTAGCTAATACACCTGTTTTCTTGACTATAGATTCTTTAAGATTATGAGTTATACAAAGGCTGAGACCACGTTTATTTTTCATCTTGCTTCCCAAGAGCCTAGTTATGCTACAATTATTTAATAAGCACCTTTGAACATATGGGAAAATGTACATATGTACAACTAGACTACTCCAGAAAACAGACTAGCCTTCCAGGAGACCTCTGACCCAAGAATAGTCACAGAAAAGACTAAAGAATACCCACCAGGTACCCCAAGGACGGACACACACACACACACACACACAGAGGACTGGGCCAGTTGTCTATTGTCAATGGACAATGACTGTTGGGATTGTACTTAGCTGTCCCTTAAATGAACTGGTATCCTTGGCTACATTCTCATGGTCTCACAGCAAAGAAATGCTCTTAGAGGCTAATGATTGCTGGCCATTCTGTGCACTAAATCACCCTCTCTGAGGCAGGGAGCTCTGGGGAAAGGCTCCACACCTACATACCTGCCCCCATGATATTATGAACTGAATGTATATGTCCCCCACAAAGTTCATATATTGAACCCACAATCCTCAGTGTGATGGTATGAGGAGGCAGAGCCTTTAGGAGGTGATTAGGGCACGAAGGTGGGGCCCTCCCACAGAGGATTAGTGCCCAGAGCACAAGAGTTTACTTCTGCTCTCTGCTATATGAGGACACAGCAAGAAGATGGCCAACTATGAACCTGGAAGCAGGTCCTCACCAGACGCTGAATCTGCTGGTGCCTTGATCTTGGACTTCCCAACCTCTAGAACCACGAGAAATAAGTACCTGTTGTTTTAAGCTGTCTAGTCTGCCGTAAGTTGTGATGGCGACCAAATCGCATAAGACACATGGAATGGCAAGTGTCCCAAGAGGATCCCATTGGTCATGAACAAAAGGAGATGAAAAGACCAGGAGAGGCCCTCCTGAGAAGCAAAGGAAGGCTGGAGCAGCTGGTCTGACATCCTGAGCTCTCCCAGACCTGACACCTCTGGAACAAGTCCCGTGGATATGACCCCCTAAAAGGGACAGGCTAAGTGCAGTATAGGAGGGAAGGTAGACCCTGCCTATGATTGACCACTCTCACCGACTCCATGGCAGTGGGGACCCAAGGCAACAGTGTGAGGGGCTCTGTGCTGAGGGTCAGCAGCCCAGACAGAGGGCAGGGTAGGTGGACCATGACTGAAGTTAGGGCTCCTTTCTCTTTCCCACTACATGTGACCTCTTGGATGTCCAGGAGCAAAGAGAAGATGGAGGGCCCAGTTTTATCTGGAACATTTTTACTGTCCCTGGAGACGAGGCCCCTTCCAGCCCAGGCCCTGTGGTATCCAGGGAGCAGAGGGATCCTCAGAGCCCAGGAAGTTGTTAGATAGCTCCCTTGTGGGGGAAAGCACCACATCTGAACTTCCAGTGGATTTTGGCCTTGAGGCAACTTGACTGCGAAACAGCTCCAGTATTTCTAGTAACTAGTTTAGGGGAACACTTATGACCACCTCACTATCTCTGAAACAGTCACCCCGGCTCTTTTTTTTTTAATTTTTTTTAAAGATTTTATTTATTTATTTGACAGAGAGAAACACAGCCAGAAAGGGAACACAAGCAGGGGGAATGAGAGAGGGAGAAGCAGGCTTTCGGCTGAGCCGAGAGCCCGATGTGGGGCTCAATCCCAGGTCTCCAGGATCATGACCTGAGCCGAAGGCAGGTGCTTAACCAACTGAGCCACCCAGGCGCCCCTCACCCCAGCTCTTTTAAAGGAGGCTATGAAATAACCCTTGTCACTTTCCTCCGGGCTTGGGGTTCTATCTCTATTGTAAACCAACGAATGGCACCATGTCGCATCGGGATCTATGAAGCCAGAGTAACCTGGGCTCAAGTTATGAATGAGTCCAGCAGTTTGGTACCTAGCAGCTGGGATGTGGGGGGACCCAAAGCACCGTCTCCCTGCCCAATGCCAACAGCTGTCAGGCCAAGCTGCCCGGCTCATACAAGTGCAGCCAAGAAACGCAAACAGCACCCCACACTGGAAACAGAAAGGGGGGTCCCTCTGCATTTGTTCTTCTAGAAAGAGGTATCACCCACAACCCTAGCTTCTCTACAGCAATGCTTCTGTTCTCAGCTCCAACCAATGACGTAGCACAGGGAGGCTCCGGGGCCTCGGGCTCTAGCATGTTCACAGAGAGCCTGAAGGTCACACTGAACTCGGAAAAATTCCCCTCATGTTGTGCTTATGTCTTGATTCTGAGTGTCAGAAGCTGGGACCCCAGTGACATAATGGAAGGGTAAGATCCAAGTACTCATTATCTGTGAGCCCCCGGTCGGCAGAGCAGATGCTACGCGGGTGAAGTCACCCACAGCACGGGAAGAGTGTCAGCCACTGGGAACGTGGTGCATTCTGTCCCTCAGGGGCAGGCACAGTAAGTGGGAATAAACGGGGGTTGCCATTTCCATGCAAAGCTCCAGTAACCTCCAGGTAATATTACAGGGATGTTCAGAGCACCGGAGGCAAAAGAAGACAACCGAGGATGCAGATTAACCCTTTTGCCTCCACTTCATGTTGACTGGGACCTTCTCAACTACAAATAACAGCAGAAGGCACTCCCAACCTTGGCACCAAAGCCTAGGTGCAGTCACAAATCATTCACATGCAAGAACACGTCGCCTGATGTATCTATTCCTCAGACTTCCATTAACTGAAACAAATATTTATTAACTGTCCAATCTGATCAAAAATAAATATTGAGTACCTGTGTGAGGCTTAATCCAGGTCCTCAAAGAGCCTAAGAGAAAGCAAACCCACATAAATGAGTGTGGAGCCATTGGAGAGAGCAGGCTGAAAGAGCTAATGCAAAGATAAATCAGAGCACACTGTCCAGGGTCCTGGGGCAGGGGATTCAGCCTCTCGGGGCAGCAGCGCATTCAGTTCTCACTTAAGAAATCAAAGTCCATGGCACTGCTATGCCATGGTTCTAAATATCCCAGGCCAGCTGGTACCAAAGGAAGCCCACGTGTCCAGGTCAGCAGGCTCCCGCACACCTGTGCCCCCTAGGCTGGACTCAGGCATTTCCTTTGAGGGATAAGTGGGCGTCCAAGGGCAGAGAGAGAGGAGGGCTCCTTCAAAGGCACCCTGTAGCAAGAGAAGTAAGAGAGAAGCGTGGTGTTCAGGAGAAGAAAGCAGAGGTAAGAAAAGGCAGAAAGACAGATAGAAAGAACTGACCAAGCCAGGACACAAAAGCAAAATCAATTCACTTCCCAGGTGAATCCTTGACTAAACCCACTGGCCTACCCCTCAGATTTATGGGAACAATGCCTTTTCTCTGGCCTGTGTTTTATTGGATGCTGGTTAACAAACCTGGCAGACGAAAGCAAGGATTATTCACCCATTTTACAGATGGGAAACAGAGCACCAGAGATGGCCCACAGCTGACAGATGAATCACCCTTAGACAGCCTCACCATGGAGTCGAAGGGCCCCATTTCGAACTGAATCCCAAAATACAGATTTTTTTGGAGTCTAAAGCCCTTCTAAAAACTACTGAACTGAGACATCAAAATATTCTCCAAACAGAACTGTCCTTTCATCCATTTCTGGAAACGTCTATAGAGAGGACCACCAAATAGCCCTTTGCCTGAGGGTAGGGGCAAGCCCCCGAGGTCAGCTGGGAGAAAAAAAGCCCCTCATCAATCAGTACAAGGAGGCCAGCCCTCCACCAGCCTAGAATCCCTGCTGTTGGAATGTCTTTTTATTCAACGCCAGAGTATAAAATAAATGAGGTCTGCAGGAATGTTGAACTTCAAGATGGGACGAACACACACACATACTCAGCGGACACTTCACTTGGGAACCACATATGCACAGAGGACGTATGGCCAAATCTGTATAGGGAAGACTCAGAATCATGGACTCTGGATCACAAGAAACCTGCGAGAGCCTCTAGCCCAAAGAACCCCTTCATTTGGGGAAAGAGAAAACTGAGAGACCCAGCAAGGTCAAATGCCTTTCTTAAGGTCAGAGAACTGGCGTTCACATCCATTGCCAGTCTGCCTCTCCAAACTCCTGGCCATGGCCTTCCCCTTGTCGGAGCTAAGAAGCCCAGTCTCCTTGCTCTTGGAGCCTCACTCCGCAGGGGAGCCCGTCACTGTGGAACCATCAGCTGCGCACTGCTGCCGAGCGCTCCCCAGGGCCACGGCCCACCGGGGCTGCTGCCAGATTCCACCATCGAGGTGAGTGAGGACTGGCTGGACTGGGGAGGGGGCTGGGTGAGGGGCTCGCTGGGACGGGAGCTGAGGTAGGAGCGGGGCAGAGGCTGCCCGCCAGTGGAGGCTCAGTAGAAGGACGTGAGGGACTGTGCCGATGTGAGCAGATACACAAGCTGGGCACAAACAAGTGTGAGTACAGGATCCCAGTGACACAGATTTCAAGAACAAGCAAAACTAACCTAAGGGGATCAACGTGAGAGAAGTGGCGGCCCTTGTGTGGGTAGCAGGGTTGTTTCCTGCAAAGGGGTAGGAAGAAACCTGCTGGGATGGTGAAAATCCTCTCTATCTCGATCTGGGAGGTGGTTACTTGGATGCGTGCAAACGTGTACGTTCAGCGAGCTGTGCAGTCACCGAGCTGTGTGTGTTTGCGTGTTTTATTGGGTGTAAGTTGTGCCTCAAATAAACTTTACTGGAAAAATAAAGAACAGACCGAGTAGAGCTAACCTATCCCTGGAAGTAGCAGACATGGGGTGTCTCACTGTTAATCTGGGCCATTTTAAGGGAGATTTGAGCATCAGGACGGGGAGTGGGCTACATGGTCTCCAAGCACCCCGCTGCCACATCCTCATGCAGCTCCTGCTGCCATCTGCCCAAACTGGATCTCTCCTGATGATCTCCTGGGGGACTCTTGGTGCTCCTGCTGTCCTAAGAGAAATCTCCGCTCCTGCCAACACCCACCCAAATCTCTCTCTCTCTTTCTCCCTCTCTCTCTCTCTCTCTCTCACACACACACACACACACACACACGCATGCACACGCAGGCACAGTGGCTCTAGGTGATGCTTCTAGAACCCTTTCCTGCTGCTTGCTTGCCCTGCTCCTTCTCAAGTTTTCCATAGGTCCACAGTCAGCCCCAAGCCCCCTCTTGCTGTTTCAGAATGTCACTTGCTCCATGGACTTCCCTTGCCCAAGAGAGGGACCCACAGCGCAGGCCAGCACACCCTTGCCTAGACAGCGGCCCTCTCCCCTAGTACCCAGGGCTCCTAAACCCCTGCCTGGCTCAGGCCTGAAAGTCCCATGCCTTCTGAGATGAGATCCCTCCAGGCTGGCCTGACCCTTCCTCACAGCAACCCTCAGGCATGTCATGTACCCAGGCCCTGTATCTGTGGGACGAAACCACTCACGCATCCCAAAGTCTGCATCCAAACCAGTCAGTCAAATGTCCTTGTCCCAAAAAGAAATGCCACAAACCCATTGCTCAATCTGGCGACATAAATAACCATGGTGGGTTCAAAGAATTTAGCCCCAAGGTTGCTCAGGCTTGAACACGTGACTGTGATCAAGGATGCATCCATGACGAGGCCAGAACAGAAGGACTTGCAAAGATCAGGAATGAGGGAGGTCACAGAGAACACGATAGTGTCAGTCTGCCCAGAAGGCTGCCTCCGTGGACTGAAGATGACAGGGCTGCAGGACCCCCACTCTGAGCACCTCCCAGGCGGCACCCCTGCTTCACACACCTGCTGCATTAGTCCTCACTCTGGCCTCGAGAGGGGGACATAAATGCCCACTCACCAGACAGGAAAACGGAGGTCACACAGCCAGCAAGTGGCGAGCAGGGAAGTCAGTGAACAACTAGTATTCAAGGAACTGCTGCTACAGTGGAGATCTGCATGGGCACCTGCCCTCATGGGCTCTACGGTCTGTGGGGGGGAGAGCGAAATAAGCAACCCCAAAGCAGTGTGTCCAGCGTGGCAGTCCAGGTGCCTGGGGGCTAAGGGAAGGCATCCTGGAAGACGTGGCCTTTGAGGTGGGAGGACCAGAGAGATATGGCAGAGCCAGAGGGCTGAAGGGCTCGACACCCCCGATGCAGACCTCTAACACTGCACACCCCACTCACAGCCAGGCCCACTGCACCTCACTTGGAAAGCATTTTACGATTTTCAAATCACTTTCATGTATGTTTTCTCATTTGAGTCTTATAGTGGTGTTATTAACCCCCTTTGAGCATGGAAAAAAAAAATGAGCTACGAAATGACTCAGCAGGGCCCACAAAGAGCCAGCTTCCAGGCAAGGTAAGCGGCTCTGCGACACGGCGCCCAGGGCCCGAAAGAGGCCAGCTCGCATGCCCCACATCTCACAAAGAGGAAAAGCCGAGTTGGGGAAAACGTCAACTTCTCTTAAATGCCCCCAGATTCCTCCTCCTGTCCTGCTGTGGTGATTTTCCACCAAAATCTGGGTCAGCTGCCGCAGCCCCTGGATTCTGAGAAAGGCCTGTGGACCTTCTCAACAATGGAGCGCTTGCTTTTCCTGAAGACACTCGCTGCCTGCACAAGGAGACACCAAAGCTCCCGGAAGACACGGTGACCCAGCCTAGAAACCCGGGGCTCCCAGTGAGTGGAAGCCATCGCGGACTCAGGATGCACACCCGACCTTTCCCCAGCTGCGTCAACAATAGCCACGGGGAAGAAACAAGAGACCGCGCAGGAGGCTTGGGCCACGGATCCCAGGTACCTAAATCAGCCCTGCTTTGGAAGGAAGCCACTTCCCATGTTCATGTTAAAACAATGCTGCGAGATTTCTTTGTTTCCACTGAGATTTCCACTGCAGAACAGCTGTCAACAGCTCAGGAAGACGGTGCCTCGTTCCAAGTCTTTCTTCTTTGCAATTGTTCTTCTATAAACATGCTGTTGCTCTTTTCAGCAAGGACAAAGCGAAGGCAGTCGCGATTGCCTGAAGGGGCAAAATGCTTCCGTGTATGTTCAAGCCTTTGTTTTGTACTTCCATCTAAGGGGTCACAGTTCTTCTATGAAGAAGACAGAGTTCCAAAATATACCGCTGAAGGAGGCAGTTATTTGAAGCACCTTCTACTATCTTCTAGAACCTTCCTTTGGTCTTTACAAAAGCTTCAGTGGACTAAATGGTGCTTACCAGGGGCTGGGAGAAGGGGGGCAGGGGGCTAGTACTTCACAAGGGCAGAGTGTCTGGGAAGATTGAAAAAGTTCTGGAGACAGATGGTGCTGGGTGCTACACAGCAGTGTGGGTACGCCCGATGCCACTGAACTGAACGCGGAAAAATGGCTCAGGTATGAGGCACTGGAGTGGCTCTGGGGAAGCGTCTGGCTTCAGCTCAGGTCATGATCCCAGAGTCCTGGGATTGAATCCCGCATCGGGCTCCCTGCTCACCAGAGAGCCTATTTCTCCTCCCTCTGCCTGCCTCTCCCCTTGCCTGTGCGCACTCTCTCTCTGCCAAATAAATAAAATCTTTTTTTTTTAAATGGCTCAAATGGTAAATTTTATGTTAAGTGTATTCTACCACAAAAAAAATCATGCAAAAAAAAAGTGTCCATGAAATTTTAAAAAACTGTCACCGTGCTGAAAAGAATCTGAAAGCTTTTATAAATCTATTCCACTGTTCTGCTTCATCTTTAAGAGAACTAATTTACCTAATAACTAGCTCTGCCTTCAAAACACCTGCTTTGCTGAGCACTCGGGGGTAATCACAGCCCCCCACCCATGGCCAGGCCTGTGTGGGAGCCCTCCACTCCGCAGCGTGACTATCCAGGGCTTCCTCTCACATAGAACTCTCTGGACACAGCTTCACATGTCCTTTCTTCTGGACAGGTACATCCACCCCAGAGGGTTCAGGCGACCCCCGACTGTGAGATCACAGTGAAAAGTCAAGAACCAGTTCTTCAGCTTTTTGCTCAGCCAGAGCTCTCGCTGTTGTCACTCAAGTGCTTTTCTTAGAGGAGAATGGACGGCCAGGCATGCCAGCACCCCGAGTCGGCCCCACAGCTGGCTGACAGGCTGGACCAGGGCTCAAGGGCCTGGTTTGGGGCAGACGTCCCTCACCAGGTGTCCGGAAGGAGCACCTTAGGGGACTCACCAGAGGGGGCGCCTCTTGAGGGACAATGAAACAAGAAGCTCAGGCATTCCTGGAAGGACCTCTGCTTTCTACTTCTGAAAGTTTCTACATCTTTCTTCCATTATTTTTTTTTTAAAGATTTTATTTATTTGTTTGGTGGAAACACAACTAGAAAGGGAACACAAGCAGGGGGAGTGAGAGAGGGAGAAGCAGGCTTCCCGCCGAGCAGGGAGCCGGATGCGGGGCTCGATCCTGGGACTCTGGGATCATGACCCGAGCCAAAGGCAGATGCTTAACTACTGAGCCACCCAGGTGCCCCTCTTCCATTAAAATTTTGAAACAGTTCCTCCAAAGTTATTTTTCTGTTAGAGGAGGTGTATTGTCTTTTCTAAGGCTTCACCCAGAGGCAAACTCCATGGTGAAAATAACAACAACAGTTTATGGATTGCCCGCCATGTGTAGACACCTTACTCTAGATCTCTTGCAATATCCCCAACAGCCCCACAAGGGTTCTTACCGCCATGGGAGAGAAAAGGAAACTGAGGCTCAGCGATGTTGAGTAACTTTCTCCGGGTCACACAGCTAGTTAGTGGCAGAGCCAGAATCAAACCCAGATCTGTGTCCCTGCAAAATCACACTGTGTCTGAAAAGGGAAGTAAAACCCTGAGGACTCCAGTTGAGGCCAGGTCCATTTAGGCACCAAATATCTGGGTACTTGAAAAACTCTGGGGAGCTGTGGGAAATATTCCGTTTTTGGCCCAGACACCATCCCAGGCTGCGAACGCTCTGTGGCCCCTTGTGGCATGACTGGCAGCCAGGAGACCCTCAGGAATGAGGGCTGGTCACGGAACTCCGCGTCAAGCACTATTGGTATTGTGGCTCAGATGCGCCCCAGTCAGTAATGCCATGAGCAGGATGACAAGCCACATGAAAGGAACCAGCACATCCTCTGGAAGGCTGCTCCACAGAGCACAAGAGCACCAAGGCATCAGGTTTCCCTACGATCAGAGCTGCTCAGGCACACTACCGGTCTGGGCTTCTTGGCAGCATCCATTCAAGAAGTATGTTCCCGCAGGCTACTCGGGTACTCACAGGCACATCCAGCCGCGAGGCCCTGGCCAGCTCTGCCCCCGAGAGGTAGAGCCAAGAGGAGAGCAAGTGCCTTTGCTCGGGCTAGAAGCGAACGGAGCAGCACAGGGTCTGCACACTTCTGCTCCCAGCGAAGGAAGGGCAGTCCTTCCCGGTGGTGGGAGGTGATGGAGGAAAGCAAAGTCCAGAACACTGATCAAAAGCCCTTGTCTGCGTTGGAAGGAGGAGTTCAAGGGTGCTGGAGCCCTTCTCTTGCATTCAGGCAGGTGTTTACTCAGCTCCAGGACTTGGATCTGCATGAGCCTCCATGGCTCTTGAGTTTATAAACCCTCCTAAATCATATCCAGGACCAAGCAGGCATCATGAGTCAAGCAAGGGAAATGACCTTGAAAGATGATGTTTCGAAAAATCTTTCTAATTCAGAGGTTCTCCAACTTGGTGGTGCATCCCAATCCCAGAACACAGGTTGCTGAGGCTGCCTGCCCCCAGGGCTTCTGAATCAGGAGTCCTGGGTGCCGCCAGTGATCTGCATCACCGACAAGCTCCAGGAGATGCTGAGGCTACTGTCCCAAGAGCCATACTTTGAGAACTGCTGTTCTAATTATTTAAAGAGAATGATTTAAGGGCATAAGAACATTGCTCTGAATAACAAGGATATTATTATCAAATGTCTCCCATGTGCCAGATATTTCACTGCCTTTGATATTTACAACACTCCTGCCAAAAAGGAATTAATATTCTGCTTTACAGACTAGAATGCTGGGACTTGAGAGTTCAGGGGTATGCCTAACATTGCTCAGCTAACCACCAACACAGTCGAGATTTGAACTAAGGTCAGAGAGACTGGAAGCTCTCCTTCTCTTCGCCTTCTTTCCCAACTCATCTGGTGAGCCTGGGGCCAGATGGTGGGGCAGGAGGAGGCTACACGCAAAGCAGGGGCATCATGCGAAGTAGCACATGATGATTTGCACTGACAAAGACAAGCGCCATGCAAGCCAAGAGAAAACCAGCTCCACCAGCCACAAACAAACCAGTGCCTTTGAAGGTTGGGGGTCTCGGGCACCTTGGGTCCATAAGCACTAACAGAGGCCAGGGACTTGGAGCTGGCCCAGCAGAGACAGAACAGCTATGCCCAAGGACAGCCCGTGTCTTCCGTCTGAATTGCAGCCTATCTGGAGACCCTCCCCTCCTGCTGTGGAAAGGAGACTTGGGTCCGTTGTGGAGCGCACTTGGGAGAAGGAGGGATTGTGTTGCCCACGGGCCTTGGCCAACTCAAAGAAGGAGAGGGAAGGGAACACAATCACCATTTACTCAGCATCTACTATGAGACAGACCACTTCTCATACCATTTTGGGGATAAGGAAACTGAAGTTCAGAGAGGTTAAGTAACTCACCCTAGGTTGCACAGCAAAAAAACCCCTGGGAAATGGGACTTAAACTCAGGTATCCCAGAAGATGGAGCTTGCACTCAGCCCTTGACTGACCATACAGAATCCTGGATGCAGAGTGGGTCCTAAAATTCCTAAAATCACTGGCTCTTTCACTAGATAATTGCATTAAAACTCATTAGACCTCCACTTCACCCATGCCCAGGGATAAGCAGCCCAAACATGAGGTTCCACGCACTAAGGAACTCCAGAAAATCTTTCTCTGGAGTCTCTAGCCTGAATTTCCACTTTCACCTTTCCCCCCCAAACACTTGTCCCCTAATGTGTGAGAACATTTCAACACCCTGACTGCTTCCTGCCAATGGGGAGTTCAGCAAGATGGGAGCTCCTACCGAATCCATGTGAATTTTGGGGAGGTGTGGCCAGGCCACAGGCAAAGGGGTTGCCTCCCTTCCTCCTCTGCTTCTCTGCCTTCCAGCCAGGAGGGAGGGCTTTTCTCTCTCTCACCTGGGCCATAGTGGAATCTGAGCTGAGACCACAGGTCTGCAGAGCTCGTCACAGAAGACAGCCCCCCTACAGTCACAAAACCCTGATTCGGGTTGAGCAACAAAGCGGGGTCATGCCCGCACCCCAGCAGCCAACACCACTGTGCATTTGGGGCTCCCAGTAGGGGACGGTGTACACCCCTGAGAGCAGGCTGCTGGGCCTGCATACCCACCGGGCTCCAGGTCGGCTTCTGCCACACTCTCAGCTACAGAGTTTCACAGATGGGTCTCGAGGCAGTCCCCCCTCCAGGATTTAGTCTCAACCAGAGAGGCCCTGGAGGGTACGCTGGGCTAGGCCTGGGGACCTCCACCAGTTCCCGGAGGAATCCTCTAGCCAGGAAGCAGAAATCCACACAACCTTCAGCTCTGGTGTGTAGGGACAGCCTCCGTGCAGCAATGGCCAACAACACAAGGCATTGTCCCACTTCCCTACACTGCCCTGATCAGCCTTCCTGCCAGATTTAACACCCAGGCAACAGCAGGTAGAGGAAGAGGACTCTTGACTCTCACTGTGGCTGTGATCTCCTCCCGCTGAGTATTGTGTCTTGCCTTCTTTGATAACAAGATGTTGTATGTCTTGATGTAAATGCAATCTAAGGCAGCATATGGCTTGCAATGCACCATTTACGACTCTCCCCATGCACCAGCTTCCCGCTCTGTGACGCTCACGGCCCCACAGCGCAGCCCTAGGCGCCCAACTCCCTCGGCCTCAATCTGTCTGCCGAGGCCCCCGCTGATGCTAATGGGAGGGAAGCATGCAGGGCCCTGTGAGACTGAGCCCCAGCACGGGGAGCTTAACGGAGTCAGGCAACTGTCCACCGTGAGACACTGGCATGAACCTGCTGGTGTGCAAAGATGCTTTTGGCTGAGGCAGTCTAAAAATAAAATCCAGCCAAAACAGCTGTGAAACCAGTGAAATGGGGCATCCTTGAGAATGACGGCATGACAGCACAACCTACACATATTCTGACTGGGCCATGAGACATGCCTACTTTCACCAGACGTAAAGCTCAGTTTGTGGAGGAGACAAAGGAACGGCGGGAGTCATTACAGTCATGTGTTTTCACGGTGAGAGCCTTGGAACCTTCTCGAAGGGTGAGCCTGCCAGGTGACCAGAGGGAGAGCGGTCAGCAAGGCCCTGAGGGTGTCAGTGTCCTGACACCGGCCATGGTGTCCTGCTGCTCCTCTCCCTGGTGAATCTTTGTGACATGGACGCCCGCCCAAAACGTTGTGTGGGTCTTACCGACTACCTGTGTGTTCACTTTTTTTTTTAAAGATTTTACTTATTTATTTGACAGAGAGAGAGATCACAAGTAGGCAGAGAGGCAGGCTGAGAGAGAGGAGGAAGCAGGCTCCCTGCAGAGCAGAGAGCCCGACGCGGGCCTCGATCCCAGGACCCTGAGATCATGACCTGAGCTGAAGGCAGAGGCTTTAACCCACTGAGCCACCCAGGCGCCCCCCGTGTGTTCACTTTTTAAAAAACTTTGCCTGCATGCTCTTTCTCTAGGAGGGAATATCTGTTTCAATCTGTCAGACCCTCGGGAGCAAGGATTTCAAACCTCTTCTCTACATGTTTTGCCTTTTGTCCAGGGAAGCTGTCAGGTACCGTCAGGGGAGAGGAATGGGGAGTCCAGGTGGAGGGATCACGTGGGGATAAAATGATGTGCTCAGGCTCTGGGGGAAAGAAGATCCAGCAAACAGGAAGTGAGGTCAAGAACACAGAAGGCGAAGGCCAGGTCAGCCATGTTGCTGATAGCGTTGTGAGGAAGAACCACTGAGTGGGTTCTGGAGTGGGGCTGAGGGGCCGGCTGAGTGGAAAAAGAGGCCGTGATGGTTTTAGACATGACTGACCCACCACTGTGGTCCCAGCTGACTGGTAAAGCCTGAGTGACCAACCTGTCTGCTTCCCTGCAGGACCTACGGCTACAGTAAGGGCACCTGATAGATGCCGCTGGCCAGGAAGGTAGTGCTGTTGTTGTTTCCCTGTGTTTCACTGGAACATAACTGCTTCTTCACATGCACACAGAAGATTCCAGTTCAGCTTTGAAATCAGCAACAAGACAGACAAAAACACAGTACCATCGTTGCATCTGTGAATTTCACTGCAGAAGCACCATCGGGCATGAGCACCGGGCATGCCCTCCCACCACAAGCCTGGGAACGAGAGTCTGAACTGGGGTGAGAGGGAAGATTGGGTGAAGTCGGGTGAGCGTCCGACTCTGGTTTCGGCTCAGGTCGTGATCTTGGGTCATAGGATCAGGCCCCACATCGAGCTCCACGCTTAGAGCAGAATCTCTCTCTCCGGCTGCCTCTCCCTCTTGAATAAATAAATAAATAAAATCTTTGATAGCAGATATTCTGGGGCAGCCGGGAAGCCCACGTGCTGCAGCCCAGCCTTGAGATGACAGCGTGCCTCCGGACAAAGCCAACACGTACTGCAACTTCATGCAGACAACACAGGATACTCATTCCTGGCCAAGTGTACAGCCTTTACTTCAACCCCAACACTGAACTATTCCAAGAAGTGACCAGGACAGAAATGAGCTGTGTGGCAAGCCAGGCCTCCTATAGGGCACCCCACCCCTCCCAAGGTAGGCAGGGCAGAGTCACCAGAAGATACCAGAAGTCACCCCAGTAGGAAATCCTTCCTGGGATCTTGCTGCATTTGGAGAGGTTGGCACTACCACGAGAGACAGGGGAAAGAGATCCTGCCCTGAGACCCATGCTTCAGACAGCTCACACTCACGAGAACATTGTTGTCAATGGTCACACGGCCCCTTCCGCTGCTGGGGATCAAGTGCTCCGGGCTGGCAAAGTCTCACTCACCACCCAACAATCCATTCCTGAGATCAACACAGCTCAGGCCCCAGGATACTGTTTCTCCAAGGCTTCCCTGTGTCTTCTGCCCTACGTCCTTGGGAAAAAAGAAAAATCCACTGCATCTAAGGACCATAAAGTTCTGTGGGTTGTACTGGGGCCAC
This sequence comes from Spilogale gracilis, assembly GCA_004023965.1. NCBI lineage: Eukaryota > Metazoa > Chordata > Mammalia > Carnivora > Mephitidae > Spilogale > Spilogale gracilis. The sequence continues at coordinate 102,148 of PITA01003503.1, forward strand.
CGATATGAGGCAGGATGGTATTTCAGAGGGCAGAGAGGATTTGACCAGTAATGCATGGAGGGGAGAGAAAAGACAAGCAAATTAATGTGTCAGCTCTTTCTCCTCAGACACTTCGCTTCCCTGGGGTGCTACTCCTCTGTTTCCTTGCTTCAATTCCTGGTCCTGGAGCTACTTGAGAATTAGCATGGTATTTGCCACAATTGCAAATGGCAGCTAAGAAACATGGCGAGATACCTCACAATTCCTGTCACTCTCAAACTAGTATCTGTGTAACGTGTGTGATGCTTTATGTTAGCCACTGGATGAAAGCTGAATGCTAGAAATAGGGAGTGTTATCGGCATGAGTATTTAGAGAGATTTCAGTTTTAGAAAATTAAAATTCAGTTTTCTTTAAGTAATTTTGTTTTAACATTTTTACACATATATATTAATTATAATTTGTATTTTCCCTTTCCCATCTTAATTTTTACGTTTTATAAGAGAAAGTAGCTTCCTTTTCATACAGATGAAAAATGAATTTTGATACGTTCACATGTACTTCATACTTTCTATGAAAGACACTCACATGCTGCATATTTTAAATACACTTAATTTTTGGGATGCCTGGGTGGCTCAGTTGGTTAAGCAACTGCCTTCGGCTCAGGGCATGATCCCGGAGACCCGGGATCGAGTCCCACATCGGGCTCCCTGCTCTGCGGGAAGCCTGCTTCTCCCTCTCTCACTCCCCCTGCTTGTGTTCCCTCTCTGGCTGTGTTTCTCTCTGTCAAATAAATAAAATCTTTAAATAAATAAATAAATAAATAAATAAATACACTTAATTTTTTAAACCCTTTAGCTCATTCCTGTGGATAGAACATGTTCATGATAATGACAGAATTCATGATCTTCTGAAATGAAGACAAAAATTTAAGGAAATAAATATAAAATAATAACAAATTATATGCCTTATTTGGGTACCTGGGTGGCTCAGTCAGTTAAGTGTCCCACTCTTGGTTTTGGCTCAGGTCCTGATCTCAGGGTGGTGAGGTCAAGCCCCACATCTGGCTCCACACTCAGCGGGGGAGTCTGCTGGAGATTCTCTCCCTTTGCCCCTCCCCCTGCACGCATGTGTGCGCTCCCTCTCTCTCAAATTAACAAATAAACCTTTTTTAAAAAGTATATGCCTTCATGCTATTAGTCATTCAAACATTTAAACATGTGCAGTATTAATTAATTCAGCCATTTTTTATGTCTGCCACCTTTGGGTCATGGAAAAAGTACAGCTTTACACATTTTTCCATTTTGTCTTTATGAATGTGTGTTTTTTAAAAGTAAGAGGACAGCGCATATTTTATTTAAATGTTGGTAGGCTTGATTTACATTCTTAAATATTGGGGCACACAATGGCCCCCAGTAGGACTCCTGACCTGGGCTCTGCAAATGTCAGAGGCAAGCCCACAAGTTAGGAGGGCATGAGGCCACGCACACTTAGGAACACGGAAGACACTATTTGACATTTCCCTTTAAATAACCCCTGAGATAGGGGCGCCTCGGTGGCTCAGTTGGTTAAGCAACTGCCTTCGGCTCAGGTCATGATCCCGGAGACCCCGGACCGAGTCCCACATCGGGGTCCCTGCTCGGCGGAAAGCCTGCTTCTCCCTCTTTCACTCCCCTTGCTGTGTTCCCTCTCTGGCTGTGTTTCTCTCTGTCAAATAAATAAAATCTTTAAAAAAATAAAAAAATAAATAACCCCTGAGATAACTTTAAAACCCCTCCAGCTTTTGTTCACACAGCTCAGCACCTGACATAGATATTCCAGGAGCGTTTGTTGACAGACTGCATGGACAGACCCCAGACCGTGCTGCCAGCACTTCAATTCATTACATGCAGGAAGAGAACACGAAACCTCAGCAAAAGTGAAGCCTACAAATCCCCCAAAAGGAATGGTTAGCTTATATGTCACTCATAGGTCACACCTATGGAAACTGTCACCGTCACCCTTCACCCTCGGGCACGGGGTGGGGCATCTCTGCAGAAATGGGGTCCCAACCATCTTTCATGTCTTGTAGATATCATATAAGATGGTGATGCATGCAGCACAGGGCACTGGAGCCCCAGAGCCTTCCCCTCATTTCGGAAAGAAAAAGAGCTGCCCCGTGGACCAATCCGTGGTCTCTCCAAGCACTTCACCAAGACAGAATGTTAACCTGAGCCAGAGAGGGTAGCTGTGCTCCACGTCGGGGGGTGGGGGAGGTGTATTTTCAGCCAGCCGCACACTGTCCACAGGGGGCCCACTGCTCACTCAAATTAATCTGGAAGCCACAGAAGCACCAGGTATGCTCATGGGGCAGTGAAACAGGTCAAACCACCTTCTCCTTGCACAAAACAGATCCCCTGTCTCCCAACAGCCAAGAACAGCATGGTCTTTGCCCCAAGGCAGTGCTTCTCGAGATTTCGCATGAAATCGCACATTGACTAAATCGTATTTGCGTGGCCCGCTGGGGTACGTGGGGGGCTGCAGCTCAAAGCAGAAGCTGATCGAACCATGACCTGTGGCTGCGCAGGCTCCTTGCTGACCCTAGGGAGGCAGACGGGTCACAACACATTGGCATGGCTGAAATCCATCTGGCACATGCCCCAGTCCATCATGAAGTCCTGAGGAGGGTGCTTTACAATTCTAGGATGCAAGGCGCACCCAGGGGAGGAGGAAGGGCCTGCTGTGAATTGTGGGAGGGGGCACTGCCTTCCTGTGCAGGCGCCTGGCCAGGCACAGCGCTGCCTCTTGCAGGAAAACAGGACTCACGGAAGGAAAACATAGAGGCCCAGAAAGGCTTTATTCCTGGCCTCCCCTTTTGACTCCATGCCCTCCGGCAGGTTCTCAGATTCTCCGTTGAGTTCTATAAATTCTCCCTTGACTAAAAGAATGAGTGTGCCCTGTCTGTTGGTGGTGATCTTTCTACTGGGGCTCTATCATTCGGAGACACAGCCTCGGGACACCTATACATTTGGCCTTTCATCCCTAGAATGAAAGGAATTTGTATAGGGATCATAGTATCAGTAAGAAGGAAGCTTGTTGTAAGGAGAGAAAATGGCTTACGGATCGATAGGATTAATAAGGAGGGTGCTCCTGAATTCGCTCCAAGCCTTTGGAACAGCCCCAAAGGTGACCGATTACAAGTGTTGATTAAATTGCTCTTCTGAGCAAATCTGGTGAGGATAAAATAAAAATAATGCCCCAAAAGCATTTTTATGTCCTGATTAAAAGCCAGGCATGTAGGGCATCAGACACCCAGAACAAATCATTTTTTAAAACCCCCCCTCTTTATGCTGCCAAGTTATTCATCTAAGAATCCCATAATAATCAGTAATAGCCGTTACCCTCTTGATGAGTTCGTTAGCTTTAAAATGAACAATTAACTTAGAAAGAGAAATAAATGCCAGTGTGAAAAATATTGCTTGGACTCAGTAAAATACTTCATCTGTGAACTAACATTTGCACTGAGCAAATACAAATGTCACACCTTGCCATCCACACTCTGCTTCACCTCGCTAAATTTTTAACCTAAATAAAATCTTCAAGCAGTCACACGAATGACAGAATTGAGGTAGCTCAGATATGTGTCTTTGTCTTTATGGATCACTGTACTACGTTCTTCTCTTTGAGTCTAGCATTTCCTATTTGTCCTTTGAGAGATACTCTATTCATTTATAAAACAGATATACATGTCAACCTTTTCAAATATTTTTAAGTGTTCTGTATATGTCTTACGTCGTTGAACATTGTACATTGGAGATTGTTTTTGCATCATTTTCTATAGATCTGCCTTTTTCTTGTTGATAGTTATATAATATTCCATTAAACTGATACACCATTTTTTGAGGTAGGGATGGGGAGAGACAGAATCTCAAGCAGACTCCCCACTGAGCACGGACCCTGTTTTGACTTGATTGCAAGACCCTGAGATCATGACCTGAGCTGAGATTAAGAGTTGGACACCCAATGCACTGAGCCACCCAGGCACCCCTTGATATACCATTTTTAAAAACAGGAATATGCTGCACTTCAGGGCTTGGAAACAGGGAAAGCACCGAAAGTGAGCTCGGATACTTCCATATCATTATGAATTTACTTCTGAAATAAACTGCATAGCTGGGCAAGCATGTGTCTGGGGGTCAACTGCCCCACAGGGAGTTCTCCACATTACCTTTCACAGAGAATACAAACGTTTAGGAAAGGCTAAGTAACAAAAATGTGCCCAAAAGTTTACATAAATTTTATTAAAACCCAGTAGCCATTGTGCCAATTGTTGAGAACTTACAGCAACCACGTTATTTTTGTGGGGAGGACTAATTTATCAGAGATTGCTTAAAAATGTCCATGCATGGTGATCATAAAAAGGAGACTCAGTCTGGGCTTTGTTTTATTCTCAGTTTTAAATTCTCTGCAGATCATGCACCATGTTTTGCTTGCACCAGAAGATGACCCCACCGCCACCGCCACCCCCGCCCCCACCAATACCACCGCTCTCTGGTAGTGCCCCACTGCAGATGGCCACGGTGCTGGTATGCATTCTCCTTGTTGTCTAAAATACAAGCTCTAGGGGTGCCTGGGTGGCTCAGTCATTAGGTGTCTGCCTTCAGCTCAGGTCATGATCCCAGGATCCTGGGATTGAGCCCCACATCAGGCTCCCTGCTCGGCGGGAAGCCTGCTTCTCCCTCTACCACTCCCCCTGCTTGTGTTCCCTCTCTCACTGTCTCTCTCTCTCTCTCTCTCTCTCTCTCTCTCTCTCTCTCTGTCAAATAAATAAATAAAATATTTTTAAAAATTAAATTAAAATAAAATAAATAAAATACAAGCTCTAGCCCTGTATTTACGAAAGCTGTCCAGTCAGCTCCCTGTTTTGAAAGTGATGTCCCTAAAATGGACGGTGGGGTCTTTTCTGTAACAAATCCCAATCTGCCTTCTGTTTCCTCCCCTCCAGTGCCAGCCAATGAATATAAAGCAGGAAGGCAAAACATAAAATATGTCTGTAAGTTGCAGGCTCTTGCCCAGGCATCCAGCACTGACGTGCTTGCAGTGTGCCTACCACTGTGCCGAGAACTTCATGTTCCTCATCTCCTATAATTCTATGGACCGCAAGCAGTAGCTATAAAAATTATTAGCATCCCTGTTTTTCAGATAAGAAAACTAGGGTTCAGACAGATGAAGGGAACTGAGCACGGCCTCACAGCCAGTAACAGGCAGAACCCTGATTCATACCCAGCTGGTTTAGCTCTGAACCTTTAGCAGCAGCCACTCTGGGTGGGGGTGAAGCATCAAATCCTAACAGTCTAGAATGATTACATTCGTCAGGCTTATTGGATTTTCTCCGTGATGTGAAAGATAGGAGAAGCAAAGCACTACAAAGACTCTGGTGTGAACGGCAGGCTCCCAGCCCCCGCTGTGGCACCAGGCATGAGGAACGAAGGCATAAGGAAGAAGTGGGAGCTGCCACATGCCACTTTACCCTCATTGTTCAGAGGTGAACATAGGAATGCATCCTTCACACAAACACTGGTTAAGCACATTGGCTGAACCGAGTGCCTCCCCAGGTGCCGCAGCAGAAACTCTCTCCCTCCATCCAAAGGGCCATCCAAGGAAAGCATCATGAGGGAACATTGAAGCACGTGGGGCCCAAGCTAGGTCTTAAAGAGCTAACATTCCACATGGAAAACGAGGGGGGAAGTCTGGCTATTTCTACAAGCTAGGGAGACAAGAAGGAACTTGGTCCAATTACAGACTTCCTCCTTAGTTTTCCATCAAAGATACACTTGGCCTTGGGGTTGGCTAACCTCTTACGTATAGTGCTGGCCTGGTGATTTTGTGTTGGGCTACACTTTTATTTGCTCAGCTGCTCTCGCCCAAAAGCACAGCCATTCCCAGAAACACTGGCAGCTTCCCAAGGATGAAGTCATAAGTTCCTAAGATTCTCTGGTGGATCTGGCACTCAAATTTCCCAGACCGTCACCATGAGCACAATTTCCATTGTTCCCTGGATATCCATATATTCCAGCGATTGGAACCTTGAGTTTTGGGACGCTTGGACCTGTTTCCCCTCCTAAAATCAGCTCCAAATGAGCCTCTAGTGCAGCCTCCTCCTACAGCGGCCTTGGTGGAAATGGTCTACATTCCTGATGACCAGATCTGTGCATGGGAAGTTATGTAGAAAACCAAAGCCATTATCTGGATAAACACGGGCCAAAGTAACACTTTAGTCTGAGACACTAGAAAGCTGAGACCTTAGAGGGGTTCTTGGGGACTTTTCCTGTTTCCCCCTCAATGACCTGTATGACAGACATGAGTCTCCATTTCTCTTTTGTATAGCTCATCCTGGCTGCTGAGTTATTTTGTACGCCGTCTACTCAGTATTTCTTGTAGACCCCAGAGCTCCACAAAGGGACTTCCATGAGAAAAAGGAAAGGCATCGTCTCTCCCCTGCCTTCCATGCATCACAACTGCCTGTGTCCACCTCACTGTCTGGTGGTGACCCCCTTCCACCCGCCAGTCTCTACTGTCTGCAAAATCAATCCTTCCTTGGCCAGATACTTTGGATGGAAGCCAACTGCTGCTTCAACAGCCCTAGGGAAAAAAAAATCCTCCCTGTGGGGTGTCCGTGGAGCCTGCCTTGTCTGGTAGCCCTAGACATTGTCAGAGCTGGGTCCGATGAGCTCCTCTTTATCATGCCCTGGGAACCTGGCTCCTTTGAAGAGATCGCTCTGTGACCATCACAGCGCTGCTTCCAGGCAGGCTTCCTGAGGAAACTGAGTCTCAGAGAGTTGAATTGGCTCCTCTAGGGTCACTTGGGCAACAGTGGTGAAAACCCAGCCCCACACCACCCTCTCTCTCAGCCAAGGTTGTGTCCTCATTCACTATATTGTTAGATATGCCCAGAGTTTGGCCTCAATGAACCCCAGAGATCCTCTAAAATACCTCCTCTCCTGATTCCATTTCTTCTTCAGTTTTGTCCATGGTTCTTTTTCTTCCCACATTAATCTTTCTACATCAAAGTCACTCAACAGTTATTAAGATTCGCTGAGAGCTCCCCGTCTATCACAGAGCCCTGTGCCTAACAAGTTCTATGAAACTTCTAGAAAAAGACTCCTTGGGGCGCCTGGGTGGTTCAGTAGGTTAAGTGTCTGCCTTTGGCTCAGGTCATGATCCTGAAGTCCTGTGATCAAGCAAGGGGTCTGCTTCTCCTTCTCCTGCTCCCTCTGCTTGTGCACGTGCTCGCTTTCTCTCTCTCTCTCTCTCTCTCTCTCTCTGTCAAATAAATAAATAAAATCTTTTTTAAAAAGTTAGAAAAAGACTCCTTGCTTCTGCCTCACAGCATTCCCTCCATGCCCTTCCAGCCCATCCAAATTGCCCCCACCCTTCTAGGGCTGGCTCAGCGTTCCCTAGAGCTATGCTGCCTGGTACGGTACCCACTCACCATGGGTGGCCACTGAGCACTTGAAATGTGGATGGTTTGAATTGAGATGTGCCAAAAGTGTACAATACGCACCAGATTCCAAAGGCTTAGTATGAAAAAAAAAGAATGTAAAACACTCTTGGTGATAATTTTTATATTGATTACTTATGGAAAGGACGACATTTCAATACACAGGGCTAAATGAAACATAAAACTAAAATTAACTTCACCAGGTTCCTTTTGCATTTTTTTAAATGCAGCTACAAGAAAATTTGAAATGACATATGTTTGCTTTATATTTCTATTGGGCAAAGATCCTTTAGAAAGAGAGAGTATTTTCAGTCCAGGAGAAGAAGGGACTCACTCTCCATTCACCAAAAAATGCACTGAGCAGACATTCATTAAATACATGAAGGATACAGGCCAAGGGTTGTGCTGGTTATTGGGGGAGGGAGGTCCACATTTAATAAGATAGCCCCTGCTCTCCGGGGCTTATGTCATCAAGGGCTATAAGCTCACACAAATTGCAAGGTTCCTAAATAGCCAAAGGACAATTCTAACTGAGGCAAAATCACATACTTTGGGGATACATAGGCAGGTTGGGAGGACCTCACAGAAGAGGATGAGTTTTGAGGATATCAGCTTTTGGATTCTCTAATGAAAACAAAATAACAATAGCTTGAGAAAGACAGAGAGAGAGAGAACACTGGTTTTCCATCAGATTATTGCTTGAACACCGGGAGCCCAGGACTGCTGGGGCAGCTACACCTTATCAAGAACCCAGGCACCTTCCTTCCAGCTTGCTGCTGTGCCAAGATATCAAGTCCTGACGCCAAGTTCCCGTTCCCGCCAGCAAGAAGTGTGGAAGGAGCCAGTCCCGGGCTATACATAGCTGCACTGAGCTTCAAGGAAGCCTAGGGATGTTTTGCTCTTAGCCATGAATCCAGCTCAGGCTCCGGAGTCTGTGACCACCAGAATCAGAAAAGAATGGATACGGGGGAGTTGGTCACGTTCTCTGCCACAGAGGGATTGTTTGAGCTGAACCTGGAGGAATGGATAGGATTTAGTAGGTGGGGAAGCAGAAGCCAGGCTCCAGGAACCTCATTAACAAAAACCCCACCGTGTGAACACATCTGACAAGTTTGAGGGCTGTCTGAGTGAAACATGAAGGAGATGCCTTGGTCCGAAAACAAGAATCAGAACTCTCTAGAATGTCCTCCATGCGGCCAGAAACACAATTTAGTCTCCTGGGTTATTTCTCAAGAGAAGCTGGCTGTTCCCTTCAAGCTCCGGGGATATCCATCACCTGGAAAGGGAGCAAAGCCAAACTTGGGGAGCCACAGAGCAGCAACAGAGTTTGCTGAGCCTGGGGAAGGCAAGGACCAAACAGGGAATAGAGGGCTAGGGGAAGGTCCCCAGGTGTGAACAACCACAGTCCTCCCAGCCAGGAAGAGCCTGAGTGAGCAGAAAGACCATGGATTTCCCATGTCACTGGCTCCCTGCCTTTGGTGAAGTCAGATCTGGGGTCCCCCTAATGAAACTGTCACGGATCAGCTGTACGGGCAGCGTGTACCTACCGTCCACTTGCACTCTCTCCTCTCACTGGAATAAGATGGCAATAAGGCCAAGAGCTCTATTGACTGCAGGACATGCAGCAAGGAGAACGTAACAGGTACTCAACACATATTTGTTAGATGAATGAATAAATCATCCGCACCTCCAGTAAAACAACTTTGTAACACCAAAGAAGACATTCGAGCAGTTTGTTGCAAGAAACAAGAGAGGTCACAGTAATAATAATAATTGCTACTTAAGAATTAACCATTAGCCGGTGTTCTTTCTTTTCCCCACAGCCCTCTGAGAAAGGCATTACTCCCATTTTGAATGAAAACACTAAGATTCAGCAAAAGCGGTATTGTCCCTCAAACAACAAGGGACTGAACTATGTGGCTCCGCTTATATGTAGATCTCTTATACTACAGACTGGTCAATGTGTTTTCTCTTCCTTCTGATTTTCTTTAAAAAAAAAAAAAAAGACTATTTATTTATTTCTTTGAGAGAGTGAGAGTACACAAGCAGCGGTGAGGGGCTGGGGAGCAGAGGGAGAGAGAGCGGCAGACTCACCCCTGAGCAGGGAGGCTGACCTGAGGTGCGGCTCCATCCCAGGACCCTGAGATCATGACCTGAGCCAAAGGCAGACGTTTAACTGACTGGATCAGCCAGGCGCCCCTCCTTGTAATTTTCTTAATAGCATTTTCTTTTCTCTAGCTTGCTTTATTATAAGAGTACAGCATGTAATACAAATCACATACAAAACATGTTAATCAACTGTGTCATCAGTAAGACTTTGGGTCAGTAACAGACTATAAGTAGTTAAGTTTTTGGAGGGAGTCAAAAATTATATACAGATACTCAACTGTGAGGGGGGTTAGGACCCCTAACCCCTGCATTGTTCGAGGGTGAACTGCAAATGCCTTGCCTAAGGTTGCTCAGGGAGGAAGAGAGAAGTCTAGGATTCAGACTTTTGGCTCTTCAACTACCATTCTTCCTACCTGCTTCTCTTCTTCCATAACATTCTCGAGATTTTTCATCAATGTCTCAACTACAGATAAACGCACACCATAGGCTTCAATATCCCTGCCCCAGCGTGTGAAAATCCACTGGTTTAGGTATTAGCTGACCCTCCTTAGGACAAGAGCTGGTCTTGCCTGAGACCCCAGTGGGTACCAGGCACTGCACTAGATATTTTCCACACACTGCCCCCTGTCATCTTCACAGCAACCTCGTGAGGTCAGGACCATTACCTAGTTCCATTTGAGGAGTTAGCCGAATTCTGAATCTGTCTTGGCTTTTCCCCTGGGTGCCAAATCCCTGAACTGCTAAACGGGAAGGGGGTAATCTTGGGATTGGAGCTAGTGAGTGACTTTGTCCAAGTCTGTTTGAGCAGCTGGAAAAAGTGCTAGGAGAGACACATGTACCAGCCAAGGAAACACTCTTGTGGTTGGTAAATAACACAGGGTCTTTATGGTAGGCTCCACACAGACAGGGAGATTTAATTTCTCCTTATGCATTTTTCTTATTAAAAAAATTTTTAGCACTGAGCATTTTTTTTTTCACCGAGTGCTTTTAATCACAGCATCCTGGTATACGTGCCGTCTGACATCTGAACACACTTAGCGATACTACAAACCAATAGTTAAGGAGTTCACCCAGAGCATCCAGTACAAATTTGACTTCAACCCAGATTCCTAGCAGCACTTACCAAAAGTGAAGGAGCATGAAATTCCTGACTATATCACCTTCCTCCCAACCAGACACAAACACAGTTGGATCAGGTTTCTGGGCTTGGAAGAGACTGGGGGATCCTGTTATGTTTCCCACCAGCAGGGTCAGTGGAATCCAGCAGGCAGCGGGCCACAGGACTGGATGAGACGGGGCAAGGGTCCAGACTGGCTGGCAGACGGTCCAGGGTTCAAGGGAAAATGGGGAATGAATGGGGTGGAGGTCAGCAGAGGTCAGACTGGATGGGCAGCACCATGTACTAGGTTCAAAGCATTGGTGCCAAGCTCTAAATAGCCCTAAATGTTCAGCAGGAGCTCAGAAGCTGGGGGAACAGAAGCAGGCCAAAATCACAACAAAACACAGTGGTGACGCTGGCTGGGAAGCCAACACTAGGCTCAGAGCCCTTCTTCCTCCTAGGTGCTTATGGGGCTGGGTAGACTCCCCAACTGCAGTTCCAGAGGGAGCTAGACGTTGCCGCACATGCACACACTCCCTTGCCACGGCCTGCTGGGCCTTCCCTACTGGGCTGGATGAGCTCCTTCCCCTGTATTTCCAAACCCAGTCCACGCACACAGGCCCCCTTGCCTGCAGAGGCCCAGCTTCATTCTCAGTGTCATTCACTTGCTTCTCTAGCTTACCCAGTGTCCCTTGCCTGCTATGTCCATTGTCTGGGGGGTTTCAGAGCCTTTGGGACACTCCTGTTACCCCAGGATTGCCGAACTGTTCTACCAAAGAACAAACCTACCCAAAGTCTGAAGCACCCTCCTCTTCCAGCTCCTGCAGCCCCCGAACCCAACCCAACGTGGCCCTCCTCAGCTCCTGCTCTTTAGTTTCATGGAGAGCATGTTGGGAGACTCTATTAGGTCCCTGGACATACTTGTGCATGTCTCTTAACAACAAAATTAAACTCCTACTCCTCCCCAAACTTATTTTCCTTTCTATATTTATTCCTGACTCAGTGATTAGCATTGGCTGTCTGCTCAAAGATTGAAATCAGAGGGGGCCACCCCCCAGACTCCTCCCTTTCCCTCCCTTCCCCCATATCCAAACAAATACCAAGTCCAATGATTTTCTTTTATTCTAAAAACTTCTCACAGTTGTGCTCTCCTACCTATCTGCCTCTATCATCTCTCAAATAATTATTACAATGGCCTCTAATGCTTCCAGAACAGTCTTCCTAAAACATGAATTGGATTGTGAGCTTCTCCTCCTTGGAAGCCCTCGTTGACTTCCCATGAGAGATGGATGATATTCTCTCCTGGGAAACATAGACCCACCATCTCTCCAGCCTTTCTCCTCTCCCTCCCTCCTGGCTTCAATCTCCAGATCAAAGCGTTCTAACCAAGGTCTGTGGGAGGCTGCAAAGTCCATGAACCACTGAGGTCATGTGCAAAATGTTTCCTAGGGCGAGTGCCAATCATTTTCAAAGGGGGTTCTCAAGAGCCTACAACCTGAATACAAGTTAGAACTCCCACTTCTTGGGGTACCTTGGTGGTACCATCAATTAAGCATCTGACTCTTGATGTCAGGTCTTGATCTCAGGGTCATGACCTCGAGCCCTGCATTGGGCTCCACACTCAATGCAGAGTTTGCTTGAGATTCACTCTCTCTCTCTCTCTCTGTCTCTACCCCTCCTGCTAGTGTTCTCTCACTCTCTCCGAAATAAATAAATCTTTAAAAAAAAAAAAAAAGAACTCCCACTTCTACTGTGGCATTCCTTCACACATTTGCCTCTACTCATCTCACACATGGCTTGTCAGAAATGTTCAAACATATTTGGCCACAACCTAGGGTAAGAAACTATATTTATATGTAAAACAGAACCAAATCTTTACCAAAAACTTCTTAAGCTTACTATATCATATATGTGTTAATCTTTCCTATTTTACTTATTTTCCTTTTTTCAATGCTGATTGTGATCCCTTAAACTAATTTTATAGCCCACCCACCAAGAGATCCCAACCTGCAGTTTAAAATTTAGGTCTTGATCTTATTGTCTTTGTGGCTCTCCATTGTTTTTTGTCATGACTCCCAGCTGGGTCGTAAGCTCCTTGAGGGTAGGGATCATAATATACACATTTTCAATAATGCCCATGGCAGAGTAGGTGCCTTAGATGTGTAGAGAATCAGCTGGAAGGAATGTGGGAACGCCGTAAAATAAATGTTGCCAACTACTTTATGTATGGAGATGTAAAAATACCTATTTATTTAATGGAAAAGAATTCCCTGGATTGTACCCAGGGGTAAAGTGGGGTCTATGTACTATTGGTTTAGTAGAATTGCCATCTGCATGATTCTATTCCCTGAAAGGGAGTACACGGACTTATGCAATAGCAAATACATTGGCCTGTGAATAGCTCAGCAGAACAATAAAGCCTAAACATTTTTAGGTCTCTCCTACTAGACACAGGAGAAAAAAATGAATTACTAATGAAATTAAAATGCTGCTTTGTAGAAGGCACAGAGATGAGGAATAACTTTTTTTATTATTAAATCCGTCAGGGTGCCTGGGTGGCTCAGTGGGTTGAGTGTCTGCCTTCGGCTCAGGTCATGATCCTGGTGTCCCAGGATCAAGTCCCACATTGGGCTCCCCACTCATCAGAGAGTCTGCTCTCCCTCTGACCCTCACTCCTCTTATGATCTCTCTCACACACTCTCTCAAATCAATAAATAAAATATTTACAAAAATTTTTTTAAAAAATAAATCTATCCACCAGCCTTTAAGAATTTGTCACTCCTGCTATGCCAGGCCGAGGATTAAATACCTGGTGCCTCCTCTCCAGAGGCTGGCAAACCAGTAGATGTGTGGAAGCCAACACCCCAAAATGGTTGAGGGTTCAACTGTGGGTATGGTCACAAAGGGGAAAGTTCAGGAAGGAAGATCTCATACTCTACGGAGGTCAATTCTTCATACTCCGGAAGCTAGAGCGCAGGTGTGGTCTTGGCATAAACACGAATATCACAGGAAAACAGGGGCTGGATAAGCTGGAGGACCTTTGTCAACCACAGCGGCTGCTCCTGATGGCAAGAAGGCTGCTCAGGCCAGTTTGTCTGCAGAGGGAGAAGAGGCTCTGCTTCCCAGCCTGCAAAGCCCCCTGCTCTGAGCTAGAACACCTTGTCTTCCCTGCACCCAGGCCCCATGGCAGCATTCACAGGCCAGGCTGCTCCCCAGCTTGAGAATCCTACCAGCCCCCAAACTCCATCACACATGAAAGCAAGTCACTCCAGTGCCACAAGCTTGTCCTCCTGCTCTCCTACCTTTCCGGGTTGTTGTCAGGGTGCTGAGAGCTGGGACATTCGGGACCCAGACTAGAGGACATGCACGGCCATGGCAGTGGCTGCTGCTTGGGACTCTGTTCATGTCAATGATTGACTTACATTGTGTCCATTCCCACATCTGTCCCTCTGGCCTGCCAAAGGGTGTGAGGGCTCACAGGGAAACTGAGGCAGCTAAATCAATGAAGCCCAGCCTAATGGCACACCCCCATGCACAGAGCCCACAGAATAGCAGCAATGGCTGTAAGGGGAATAGCCCAGGCCCCAAGATACAGAACACGTGCAAGCCGACTTGAATAAACAGCAGCAGTTCATGCTCAAGTGTGATTTGGCTGAGACAAAAGCCCACTGCACTTCCATTACCAGCAGCAGTTGCTTTTCCCTTGTGTCCCAGTCCCCCATCCTCAACAGTGACCACTCCAAAGCAAGGTGATTCACCCTCTGGACACAGCAAGGGGTTCTCCCTCCTTCCCATCCTGCCAGCTAGGCTTTCCAGAGGCAAACGTGCTTTCTGGATTCTTGAGTCCAAAAGCATGAGAACAGGAGGAAATGTCCAGGCCTGCGTACTTCAGTAAAAGAAAATAAATTCAGCTACAAGTAGTTACAAAACTGCTCTCGGGGGAGCGGCTGCCCAGCTCTGACTCGCTCCCTTGAGACTCATGCTTTTAAAAGCAGATTTAAAATTCCCACCCTACAGTAAATACTCTTTCAATAACAATGCAGCAAAAACCAGTCCCCGCCTCACCACGAACGCATAGCACCATCCTCCCTGCTCACCACAGCCTTTATACCCTGACGGATCTCCCTGGGTTCAGTATTTGCATTGTGGACAACCTCGAGCCGTCCAACACAAATACCCCAATCACAGCACACGGCCACCAGCTTGCCCCACTTCTAGGAAGAGCTAAGGATGACCCGGCACTGGGGCACAGGGCCTGGGCCCTTCCACTCGCTTCCTGCTCTGCACGTGAAAGAGGGAGTGAGGAAGAAGACGTGTGACCTCCCCCCAAACATGACGGTGCCAGATATTGCTGGTGGCCTGACAGAACCATCTCCGCAGGCTCTTTACCTGGGCACGTGGCAACCCAGAATAAAGATTACAACCCAGCCTTTTCTGTAGCCAGGGATAGCCATGTAGGCTCTAGATAATGAAAGACCAGCAAAAGTGTCCTGGGTCCCGTGGCTGCATTTTTTTTTGGGGGGGGGGGTCTCGTCTTTGTCCCCTCTTCCTTCCTGCTGCCTAAAATGTGGATGGTGCCATCTTGGACCAGGAGGAAGAGAGCTGCTCCCTGAGGAGGGCAGAGTAGTGAGCTGAGGGAGCCTGGGCACTGAGGAGAGAAATATACTCCTGTCTTGTTTAGGCCACAGTGATATTGGATTTTCTATACCTTGGAAATGAATCCTGCCCTCACTCCAACAGTTCTGTCTCAGGACAAAGTTACCCTAGAAAATCGCCAGGCAGGTCTAATCCACTGTGGCCCATCCCTAAAGCCTTTCCTCACAGCAAGGACCTAAAAGTACAAGTCACCCAAGCCTCCTTAGATGGTTTCTAGAACAACCCAGCCAATAATGAGCCCCGTCGTTTATCCACTAGCTTCTGAGTGAGCCCTCTATGCCTGGTGCCAGGCTGGATCCCAGAGGTACAGCCCTCAACAGGACAGACTGGGCCCTGTCCTCCCAGGAAGTGCTCCCAGTCTCATGGGGAAGAGGAGCCAGAGAGCAGGCAGTGGGCTGAGGGGAAGAAAGCACGAAAAGGGCGGCATGGGCTTTGCCAGGCTTGGTGTGGGGACTCAGCTGTGGGAGGGAGTACGTCCAATGACAAGGATGTCCCTCTATCCTACAGCTGTCACACTCATTTTCAAGAAGAGGTGAATCTGTGGGGAGGGAAGATGGTTCGCAGGGCAAGGGAGAAATGCCCATAGGATCAGAGAGGCAGAGGGGAAGTAGCCACCGCTGTGCTTGGAGGACTTGCTGAGGTCCCCTGCTACCACCCGCCAGGTCACCTCCATGCCAGGGGCTCATGGCATCTCAGGCTCCCATGACACCTCCACATCCCAGGCCAGGTGCGGGTGCCAGGTGCAATGGGGACAGACCTAGGCCACTGTGTCCCCATGGGGACCGCTTTATCCTCTCCCAGTTTATATTGCTTCCTTCCCCAAATGCCTGCCCTGCTCACCACCAGAGACCCCAGGCCCAACACTCGCACAGGGACCAGCCCTCCCTAGACATCTGCCCAGCTCCCCTGTGTGGTCCCGACTCAGCACTTTCTTCCAATCCCCTCCAGTGACCTTTCTAAAACCTCACTTCCCCAGCTTCTCCCATCACAGTGTAAGAGCTCATCTTTCTAATCAATCCCCAATTCCTTTGCTAACCATTCTGCTTCCCTTTGCAGGTCCTAACCCAAATGTCAACACTGTGAAATTCAAAGAAAAGCTATAGAAGGAATCCTTGCAGATTCAAGGAGATATAAGAGGACAAGAAAATGCAGTGAACGAGTCTGGACTGGATTGTGGATGGAGGGTGGGGAACATTATAAAAACAGTATTGGGATACATGGTGAGATGTGAATATTGACTTCATGTTAGATCATAGCATTGGATGAGATCATCATGTCCTGGTTATATAAGAGAAAGTCCCTCCTAGGAGATATTTGCTGGAGCATTTCAGGGTAAAAAGCTGTGTTGTCTGCTACATAATCCCAAACAGCTTAGCAAAAGATATGAATACGTATTCGGAGAGAGAGAGAGAGAGAGAGAGAGAGAGAGAGAGAGAGAGAGAGAGAAAGCAAAATGTTAACTTTTACATCTGTACAAAAGGTAAAGAGATGGTCCTTGTCCTATTTCTGCAACTTTTGTGAGGAACGAATTTCTCTGAAAATACGAAGGAACGAAAAAAACATCTGAAAGTTTGAAAAAGAAGAAAAGGAGCCCAGAGAAAGGCATGGGGATATTAGCAAAAGAAGAGTTTGAGGGCGCCTGGGTGGCTCAGTGGGTTAAAGCCTCTGCCTTCGGCTCAGGTCATGATCTCAGGGTCCTGGGATTGAGGCCCGCATCAGGCTCTCTGCTCAGCGGGGAGCCTGCTTCCTCCTCTCTCTCTGCCTGCCTCTCTGCCTACTTGTGATCTCTCTCTCTCTGTCAAATAAATAAATAAAATCTTGAAAAAAAAGAGTTTGAAACACCTAAAAGGTCACCTGGAAGGGAGATGACCCTGGGAGATGGGATCTGGCCTGAGACGTCCCCAAGACCAGGGACAGAGCCTCAAGGTTTCCCAGCGCCGGACCCCAGCCTCCTCCCATGATAACAACCCCTCCGAACTTTGTTTGCCCTGCTATTTATAGAGCGACTGCTTTCCTACATAAAGCCCTGAAATAGCAATGTTAAAAGAGCAGCTGGTGCCTCACGGGAACCTAATAAAACGTCTGTTTCCAAACAGTCCTGCTTCTGTCATAAATATTCTGTAGTGCTTGCTCCTTCTTTCTGTATCAGCAGGCACATTTGCATAAAAATAGGGCTCCGTTTATTAAGAATTTATCTCTCCCTGCTATTTACCGCCTGCCCGGGGGCCGCTTGGGACAAGGCCCATGCTGGAGTCACGCCAGCCTTAAGCCCGAATCAAGGGGTGGTTGGCCAGCCTAGTGAAGACTCAGAGAAGGCTTCCATGTTCTTGGGTCCTCAGCAAGTGAACCCAACAGCTGATGCAGCCTCACGAGTGGACATGTGTGGATTCACTAGCCATGACCCGGGGGGGGGGGGGGCGGTGCTGGGTGGGATTTGGGGAGGGCAGCCTCAGATGGCCTGGATGGTCCGCTTGCCCCCAAGACTTGTGGGTCCCTTTGGCTTTCCGATTTATTGTTGGATGATCTCTTCACTTGCTTGGTCTGCCATGACCCAATACCACAGACTGTGCAGCATTAGACATTCACCCCTCACAGCTCTGGAGGCTGGAAGCCCGAGGTCAAGCTGCGGGCCCTTAGGTTCCTGGTGAGAGCCCTCCTCCTGGCTTGTAGATGGCCACCTTCTCCCTGCAACCTCACAGGGGGCAGTGGACAGGGGCACGAGACAGGGGGTTCTCTGGTGTCTCTTCTTATGGAGACACTAGTCCTATTACACCAGGTCCCCACCCTTAGGACCCCATTCACCTTAATTGCCTCCATAAAGGCCCAATCTCCAAATACAATCACATGGAGGGTTGGGGCTTCAGTGCATGAATTTGGGGTGAGGGGTCACAGTTCAGCCCAACACAGATGACAAACTACTGTCACCGAGGCCCCCAAGCCCTTCTTTGGGCGAGAAGCAAGGCTGCCCTCCCCTTTCAGCTGCCTTTGCTCCCCAACTACCATCTCTCTGTCTCCCACAGCCCCGAGCCTGTGCCAGTCACGTGCCAACAGCCGTCACTGGCACAGAGCCTGCCTCCCACTGCGGGGCCGGAAGGCCGGACAGGCCCACAGCGCTGGGAGCGGGAAGCAGGCCGGGGCACAGACGGCCAGTCAGGTCAGGACGTGTTCGGGAGGCCCTGGCCTGGTTCCGATCCCCTCGGCCCAGGCGCAGCCTCTCCCTGGGGGTGGGTGTGAGAGAGCCACCCAGTATCCCCCTCTGGGCCCTCAAGCGTGCTGAAGGGCCTGCCCCGAGCACAGCAGAACTCACGTGTGAATGCCATTCAGCTTTTTTGTTCATTGTTGCCTGCCGAACAATCAGGAATGTTTTACTTGGAACCGGCCTGCGATCCCATCATGCCGTACTTCCTTTGTACTGAACAAGTGTTATTTAATGGGGCAGTTTTGATTGTTTTGGAGATAGGCACATATTAGGAAAGAGGAGGGGTTTGTGCACGTTGATTATATTGGCCTGCTTCCTTTATTTTTTCTGGGAAATCCTTCTTCCCCTGTGTATAGATGGTAAGTCTCACAGAGCCGCACAACACAGCACATGAGACCCTGGCCTGGGGCAGCTTCACAGCGTCTGGCCTGGCCTGCCCCTCAGGGTCGGGGGTGGGGGGCTGCAGAGTGGGGTACGAGCTGAGTCAGTGGTGCCCAGTAAGGCTGTGAAGTCTCACTCAGGTGAAGCCATCCGCAGGAGCTGGCCCATCTGCCTGGTACAGGAGACTGGGCTGCGTATCAAATTCCCAGGCAGTTCCAAAGGCCTGACTGAGCTGGCCTGGGTCAGAGCGAGCCTCTGGGGCCCCTTCCCTTCCCTCTCGGCTCCTCTCCTTAAACTGCCCCCTCCCCTCGACCAGGAGGCCTTTCCTCTCCAACAGAATGTCAGCCTTCAATGGAAGAATGGCCATTGTTCCTTCTCGGGGAAGAGGCCTCCAGCACCGTCCTTTCTTGCATCCTTTTCCTGGTTTCTAAGTCCCACATGGAGCAGCCTAGGCTCTCTGCCCACCTGAGAGCCTGCCTGCCCTCACATTAGCCTCCCCTGCCCACCCTTGTGCTCTTCTTCTCCCTGAGCCAGCTGGCCCTGGCCCCCCTCCTCTTCCTCCTTCAGAGCCACCAGCCTCCCTGTGGGGAAGCCTCCTGCCTGGCCCCTCCCTCTAACCTAGCTGGGCAGCTCCACCATCTCCTTCCCCCACTTCATGCTTTGTCCCTCATGGGACGTATTGGCCCAGGACCCCGCATGAAAAGACACACAGTTGGTTAAGCCACTGCCTTTGGCTCAGGCCATGATCCTGGAGTCCCAGGATTAAGCCCCACATCGGGCTCCCGGCTCCGCGGGGAGTCTGCTTCTCCCTCTGACCTTCTCTCCCCTCATGCTCTCTCTCACTCTCTCTCAAATAAGTAAATATTTTTTAAAAAAAGAAAGAAAAGACAAGACACACAGCCAACTCCCTCACGAGTGTCCTTGGAGTCCTCGGCGGCACCACCTGGGGTACGGAGCAGACAGCTGCTGACTCACCGGGGACTGAAGTGACTGTCTCCAAAAGGAGACCGAGTCAGTCCTATCTCACAGACTCATATGGTCACCTGCTTGCTCATGAGCCCGCCTTCCTGAGGAGCCGTTTCTTGGGGCTGATTAACCCTGAGGGACCCGAGGGACAGCAGGCCTCATCCTGCCCGTCCCCAGGTCATGCAGCTGGGGACAGTGATGGCTGGCTTGGGAGCTGGAATCTAGAACATTCTTCATACCCCTGCAGCTCTACATTCTGTTCAGCTTCTGGAAGCTCAGGTCCTCCTCAGCCCTCAAAAAGGCAAAGGGGATCATCTCCCCACACAGGAATGTGTGTAAATTAGGAGTAGAACCCAAGAACCTTGAACTAAAAACACCAACACAGGAAGATATCCCCTGAGAATGTAACCCCCGCTTCTGTGACCCTCTGTGCTTGTCCAGGTGTCTCCCTTCTCAGGGAAGAGGCCTCCAGCACCGTCCTTTCTTGCATCCTTTTCCTGGTTTCTAAGTCCCACATGGAGCAGCCTAGGCTCTCTGCCCACCTGAGAGCCTGCCTGCCCTCACATTAGCCTCCCCTGCCCACCCTTGTGCTCTTCTTCTCCCTGAGCCAGCCTCCCGCCCAGGGGCCACACCATGAGCGAGGTCAGGAGGAACATCCCCGAACACGCTTCTTGCAGGGCGCCCTTCTCTGCCCACCTTATCCTCATCCTCCTTACCAGAGGAGTGAGAGAACAACGTGCTCCCTGGCTTTTGGAACTTCATTTTCCTGGGGTAATGAAATGTCCCCATAAATCCACACTCAGTAATGCCTCCATACCTGGGTACAAAGAGTACCTGCTGGAGGAGGGGGATGCTCCCCTGCTCAGGGTCCCCAGGGACCCCAGCTGCCAGCTTGCTCTCTGGGCCTGACCTGTTTGCACTCAGCCCTGAGCCGCCCTGCCTTCTGATGGGCTCCACTCCACCTGCTCTCCTGGGGGTCCCACTCCTAACAGCGCAGCTCTTTCTTGCTCAGTCTTCGCCCCTGTTGCCACAGCGCCTGCTGCCAGTATTTCCCCCCAGCTCCTACCATCCGTCCCCGCGCTCACCAGCGGCCAGTGTGAGCCAGCTCCTCACAGGGGCAGCCAGTGCAGGCCAGACCTCCCACAGCTAGAGGAGAAGCCCCCTTCCTCCTCCTGTCCTGGGCCTTGAACAGAAACAGTCCCCCTCAGAGACACAGCTGTGCAACTCCTCAGGGATCCTGTCATCATGGGGATCCCTCCACAGTCTGCGGCCTTGTTAGGGGACACCACCTTCCCAGGACACAGCAACAGTGGGCAAGCCAGGGAAAAACACAGCCTTAGCTCCCACTCAAGAATCTCTGCCACCCTGCTTCCTCTGCCCGTCCCTCCCAATAGATCCACGGCAGAGATCTCTCTCTCTCTCGCTCAAGCCTCCATGCAAGTGGCACCTCTCCCAAGAAAACACATCCCTGTACAACAGAACATACCAGGAGCTTCAGGGCAAGGGGCCAACATTTCATGACTTTGTTTTCTCCTCATCTGTTCCATCTTGTTGGACATTTGGGTTGTTCCCAGTTTAGGGCTAGTACACATAGTGCTGCTATGAGCATTCTGTGCTTGGATGCTGTGCAGGTGTCTCCTCCAAGCCCGGTGTTTTCTGATGCAGATGTTTTGGATTACAGATTCAATTTGTTTCATCGACTACTTTAGTTTAGACTTAACTTAGTTAACTTAACTTAGTCTTAGACTTGTTAAGATTTGTATTTTTTCTTGTGTCCATTTTGATAAATTTTGCTTTTTAGGAATTAACCCATTTATCTAAATTTTCAAACATAATGGCATTTTAAGGAAGGTGGGCTCTATTGTGATGTCTCCTTATCGTGCCTGATGATTATGTTGACCTTTTCCTTTCCCCCCCCTTGCCCAATCTTGCCGTGGTTTACTTTTTAAAATCAATTTTACTATTCTTTCCAAATAATCTAGGTTTTGATTTTGTTGATATTTTCTATTTTCTATTTCTTTTCTACTTCATTAAATTCTCCATTTATCCCCCCCCCCTTCTCTGGGTTCAGCTCCTGGGCTATAAATAAGCTCCTTGAAGACAAAAGGTATGTTTTATATATATATTTAGATATTATCTACTGCCTAGCATAGTGTCTGGGACATAGAAAATACATAACAAATTTTTAGGGAGATGAGAAAAGGAAAGGAAAAGGAAAGTGGACCCACTGCATGCAGAGAAGGAGAGGGAAGGGAGGGAGTTGAAAGGACAACAGAACTGGAATATAAACTGCCCATATATCTGGAGGATTAGTTGTAAGATACCTGCCTCTCTCTGCATGTCTCTGTCTGTGGGTGGGTGGGTATGTGATATATGAGGGCCCCTTAATGTAACCATTCTAGTATCAGGACTCCAAGTGCAGCTCATGGGGTGAATCATAAATATTTCCTTTTCTTGGAAGATCTTCATGGAGTATTACTGAGCACAAACCATAAATCAGGCCCCATGAGAGACACCAGAGAGGCAAACATAAATAAAAACTTGTTCCTGCCCTTCAAAAGATCAGAGGAGAAATCTGGGCAGTAGGTAAGGGGACCACATCGGGCCAGCACTGTTTTATAAAGTTTTATTGGAACACAGCCATGCCATTCACCTGTGGTCACTAAGTTGAGTAGTTGTGACAAAGACACGTGGCCTTCAGAACAGGGAATCTATGGCCCTCTGCAAACATATCTGTGGCCCTTTCCAGGATAACAGACCCAGAAGGCTAGTGCCTGACCTACGTGTGTGGGCCCAAAAAATAGGTTCTTGAGGCCCAGGAGCTCTCTGGAGTTGGGCTCCCCAGTGGGAACCAATCATTCCTCATTGCCTAATAAGTGTTCACCTTTCCCTCCAAGCAAATGCAGCACAATCTCCAACAGCTTTGATGACCTCTATATAAACTTGTCAGCTCATCCTGGGATCAGCATGTTACCCAGAGGTCTCATTCAGTGCCCTCACAGCCTATGGCTCTAACTGAGCAAATCCTGAGACCCAGAAGCAAATACCAAGGTTCCTGTAGAAAAGAGAGGCTTTCTCTGTAGTGTCCACATCACACTGCCGACTTCAGGCTCCATTGCCTTATCAATTAAATCAAAAATTCCACCAGAAGAAAACTTTACCCTTCAGCCAGGATTGTGTTAACAATTGTCTCAGAACTGGCGCTCAAGACCTCAAAGACGTTCTGTTCTCCTGCTCTGGGCACTGAGCGACCATCCGGGGACAAAGACTGGGGAACCCCACAGACCCGTCCGGCACTAGAGACACACACGCGCCTTTCCAAAGCCGCACCAGGAAGCCAGCCTCCTCGCCGCCAAACGTCGCTACCAACCGCCTGGGCCCCCTGACTCGTCTTGCCCGTAACCTTCCGGTTTGCTTTTCTCTAAAAGGGAGATGGTGTGTCTTGATGGAAGAACTACGGGAGATATTCATTCTCTAAGTAAACAAAGTGTTAACAGCCTATGCAGGGTTGTGCACTAGTGAAAATTCGATCAGTGTTAATCAGCTACACTGAGAACTTTTGTCCTGGCCCTTGCTCTGGGAACTCAAGCCTTTGAGCTCAGTCGGCTCTCACAGGGCTTGTTGGTTTTCGTGGGGTTTTTTTCCCCCCCATAAGTGTGTGTGTGTGCGTGCATGCACTTGATTTTTTAAAAAATAGCGGCTTAAAAAAAAAAAAATTGAGGGCGCCTGAGTGGCTCAGTTGGTTAAGCCACTGCCTTCAGCTCAGGTCATGATCCTGGAGTCCCAGGATCAAGTCCTGCATCAGGCTCCCAGATCCTCGGGGAGTCTGTTTCTCCCTCTGACCTTCTCCCCTCTCATGCTCTCTCTCACTCACACTTTCTCTCAAATAAATAAAATCTTTAAAAAAAAAAAATTGGGCGCCTGGGTGACTCAGTCGGTGAAGCATTTGCCTTTCACTGGAGTCATGATCTCAGGGTTCTGGGATCGAGCCCTGTGTCAGGCTCTCTGCTCAGCAGAGAGTCTGCCTCTCCCTCTCCCTCTGCCCCTCCCCACTGCTTACTTGCACATGCTCGTGCTCTCTCTCCCTCTCTGTCTCTCAAATAAATAAATAAATCCTTAAAACATAAAATAAGTTGATCAGTAAGTCAAAGTGTCAGAATGGTCTGGGTAAGCATGGGTACCAACAGGAAAGCCGGAAGCAGCCTTTGAGTCTAGAGTCGGAGAAGGAAACAGAATCTCTATTCAATGCCGAGACGGCGGCAGTAGATCTGTGACAGCCAAGCCCGGACAAAGCCAAATGTCATTTTCTTTATCCTAATGTATTGATTTCTGCTCGCTGTCAGAAGCATGCAGGGGAGGAAGTGTGGTGGGTCTGCTGGGTCGGCTGCTAATGCCTCCCATTGTTCTCACAGTGAGCACCAGGGAGGTGAGCAGGCAGTGGGGACCGCTGAGGGACCACGGCGTGCCTAAAGGTGGTGGTGGGCATGCAGGAGAGCCGTGGTGCTCGGAGCAAACAGACGTGCTCGCATGTCTCCCCCGCGGTGTTTTTGAAAGTAGCCTGCTCATTTACTTGGAAGAGATCTCACGCCAAAAAAAAAAAAAAAAAAGACATCATCTCATCCCCCACCTGTCCAGTCATCTTGAGTCACCAGCCCAGAAACACAACTGTTGCCAGGGGCTGTACCCCGGAAAATCACCATCTCCAGAGAGCTTGTTAAAAGTCTGTGATCACAGAAATGTAAATCACAGAGCCCCACGGAACACCTGCACCCAGGTGTGGCTCCCTCCTAGATGTCAGGGAGGCCCAGGCAGGTGTCAGGGCAGGTGGAGGAGACACCCGAGGTCAAGGTCAGTCTACAAGCCCAAGAGGAATAGTGGGCCCTCCGGAGATGAAGAAAGCTGCCTCGTGAGAGTTCTCTGTTCCATTCCGCTCCTTCAAGAGACCTTCTGGGTTTCACCATGCCAGGGTTCATGAACACTCATCACAAAACTGAAACCAAAGTCACAGAACAATGAGAAATCACCAGCCTGGGGCACAAAGTCGGAGTGGTGCATGCAACTGCTTCAAGTCTCAAGTATTTTTTTGAGCCCGTGAAGTGACCTCCCGCCATGGGCCTTCCCAAGCTGCTCCTCTTTTCCTCAACAGGTGCCTTCCTCCCCTAAAGAGGGCTCACCCCGGGCAGGGCGGCTTCCCCCAGGCGCCTGGCACCAGCTGCCACCTGAACACCACCACCCTGAGCTCCCTCCGGCGGCTTCACTCAGGTCTCCCCGTGCGAGCTTGTGTCGGATAGCTGCAAGCCCCCCGCCTCCCACAGCCCGGAGCCTGTAGGCTCCCCTTGAGATGTCTCCTGGCTGAGCCCTCCTGCCTGTTCCGCTCACTGCCGGGCCCGTGCCGGGCACAGTGCGGACTCGGGCCTCATCCAGGGAGGGCCTCCTCCTCAGGGAGCCTCCTTTGCCACCCACTGGACCCCGTCTCAGCCAGGCCCTGAGGATGCCCCAACCTGCCCAGACCGCCTTCCCCTCTGTCGCTCTCCAGCACAGGCTCTGCTGCCATTGGAAGAGACATCGCGGCTGTCCCCACTAGCTCCCTGACCATTTCTTCTCTCACACCTTCTGGGATGTCATAACCCCTCCTGGACATTTCTCTCCTCCTAATCTCCCCACTCCACCCCTCCTCAAAGCCCAGGTATGCAGGTCTGCTTCCCTCCTGTCACCTTCCTGGACCAGAGAAGAGTGACCTCTCCTCTTCCCAAAATATCCCCACGCGCTTCCTGTCTGCACTGTCTCTCATCTGGCACTGCTCTGGCGGGACACTGTCCTATCATTAAGACGGGGCCATTCCTGTACTTCCCAGGACCCACAAGGCTCCCATGAGCTCACTTTCAAAATCAGTTAAAGTTTCCCTTTCCTCAAAATGGCACCTCTCTGATGATGGTCACAGTGGACACGAACCATTTATGAAGGCCGCCATGAATGGTGGCCACACTCCGTCACCCGCCAGGTCCCAGGGGCAGGGGCTTCCCCCCACCCCATGCACTCCAAATCCAAGTTCTCGTTCTTCAGGCTCTGAGCCGGGCTTTGTCTACCTCTCGCTGAAGAAACAGACTGCAAAGTACTTCTGATTTACCAGGCTGTTTTAAGAACTCAATTTCTTTTAGAATTCCAAGGGATGGCCTGCACGCATTGAGAGCTGAACTCCGCAGGGCACAGGCTTACGCCAGAATGTGGGGGTGAGGAGGGGACAGATTATGGAGGTGCTGAGAATTAACCATGTACCCACCCAATTGGAAGTTATGGATTAACAGGAGGCAGGAAGAAAGGCATCCATGAAAATACAGCTTAGACACTTGGGAAGTAGCTGGCCATGTGGAGCTTCTCCAGGTCCCCCCTCCACACCCATGCACACCAGCAGGGTGAGGCGTGGAAAGTGCCAGAAACCCCATATGGGTTTAAAAGGAATACGAAGAGTTAACATCTCCAAATATCATGTACCACATTACGCATTTTTCTCTAATGGGCTGCATCTCCCTGACTAAGTAGTATGTCAGCTCCCTGGGGCAAGACAGAGGCACTTGTGTGCCTAGACCTCATGGCCCTGTCCCCTGTGCATAAGCCCTACACACACGCATATACACACATGCACGCGTTGGCTAACAGGGCCAGGTGCCCTCCGAGGTCTGGGGGGGTTCCAGAGACCACTGACTCATTCTTTGGTATGGGAGGTGAATCAGCCCCTCCAGTGTCCCGGCCCTCCCCACCCTGCCCAGTCTATGGCACATCTGTCCGCCTGCGCTCTTAGGGTGGCGCCACAGCCCTGGGCCCACTCCGGCCCCTCCACAGCCCCTGTGCAAACACGGCGAGGCCCAGATGCCAACCCAGGGCTGTCGCAGCTCACACCGTCCACATCCACAGTGTGGAGGCCCACCGCAGCCTGCTCACCCCAAAGTCTCTGTTGGACAGGGTTCTGCTGCCGGGGCTCCATCCCAGGCTGGAAGCTGCCCGAGTCACCTGTCCTCACAGTGGACAGGTTCACGATGGCCAGCTCTGGGGCTGCTGGCCACCCAGCTCCCCGACTCCTACGTGGGGTGACTTTCATGTCATTGGGGCACACGTCTCTGGGAGGACAGCACATGCTGTGTTTGACTTCTCTGGATGCCCAACCATCGGGTACTGGGTTTGGTTGGATTTATTCTCTCAGGAAGGTCTACACAGCATACCCAAAGCCAGCCAGAGTTGGCTTGGGGAGGCCCGGCCTGGCTCATCAGCTTAGCTGGGGATTTTCCCTCAGTGTCTGGCCAACCAAGCGACTCCAGTGTCCCCTGCAGCTGCCTCAGGCAGTCAGGCCCCCAAGCCCTGTGAAATGTGGGCTCTGCTCTTTGGCTGTCATAAGACCAGTGTGTGTATAGAAAGGGTCCTGCCTCAGTCTCCCAGCTGAGCTCACATGGACCGTGGACTGTTCTACCAACAGTAAACAAGGGCCAAATTCCCCCACACAGATTGTGGGGCCTTCCTACAAGCACTTTAGCCCCTCCAAGGTTACTAACAACTAGCTACCATTCCAACAAACCAGAAAGGAACATGATGAGAAAGAAAAGTGGTAGGATAACAACTGCTGGTTTAGGTGTCTAGATCTTTCTAGAAGTCTGTATGTAATTGAAGGGAAGGGGCCCATCTTCCTCACTGTTGTATCCCCAACACCTCAGCACAGCCTGGGGAAAAGAGCCAGGGCCCCCTAAGTCTTCAGGGGGCCTACTAGCTATATGACAGTTCTGCAAAACAACACCTGTGTGCAAAGAAAAAGGTGCCCCTTGGGTTCCTGGGTGGCTCAGTGGGTTAAAGCCTCTGCCTTCGGCTCAGGTCATGATCTCAGGGTCCTGGGATCGAGGCCCACGTCGGGCTCTCTGCTCAGCGGGGAGCCTGCTCCCTCCTCTCTCTCTGCCTGCCTCTCTGCCTACTTGTGATCTCTCTCTGTCAAATAAATAAATAAAATCTTTAAAAAAAAAAAAAAAGGGTGCCCCTCTTTTCAGGTGAAGGCAGCGCCCTAGCACATCCAGCAGGAAATCACAATCAGAATTTCACTGCCCATTCACATTCTACCTCCTACGCCTTACATCCTGGGCCGAGCTCAGAACTTCTGTGCAGTGCACAAACTGCACATCTGTACATGGCATCCCTGAAGAATGTAGAGAGTATTCAGTTGAATCCATGCAGTAGGGAGACATACTGTGTCTTTCCAAACTATTTGGCTTGTAAATGCCAAGTAAGCAGCCTGTTTAATATGGGTTTTCATTGATTGGACTTTATACAGTGAATCAAGCCTTTTGGAAACCCCAACCCCAGACCAAATAGCTGGACCACTGTCATTTGAAAATTTCTTTGCCTGCTCTGGAGACATGGACAGAATCTTAAGAGAAGGAATCTGCCCTGCATCCTAGAGACCTTGAGATTTCTAGATTCTTACCCACCTTTAGCCAGAAGTTCCTAGGACAGCCCTACTCCCAGAACAGCTGTGGCAAGGGAGAGCAGAAATGCTCCCTTGGGGGAGTTCTGAGGGGAGCCCTCCAGCTGTCCCCGCCCCCTCCCCAGCCTCACCTTGTCCCTTCAGGGCTCCCACCTGGAGGAACCATCACCACAGCCAGCCCAGGGGCAGAGCCTCCCGTTCATCTGTGTTCTCGCTCACAGGACGCTCCGCAGAGCCTCAGTAATGTCACTATTCGCTTAGGTCACTTTTTGTTTTGGTCCATTGGGCCTCTCCATAAGGTGCAGAAAGTGTGTGAGGGTATGATGGCCAGGATGGCTGTCACCAATGAGACTTAGGGCTGGTCTGCCCACCGGCCGCTCCTCCTGGCTGCTCCAGGTGGGTAGTCCCGCTGGTGTCCCACGGCCACAGATGATCCCTAACTGTGCAGTCACGAGGAAGTTGGGGGGGGGGGACTCCTCTCCTCTGGAGCCACCAGAACACAGGGACCACTGCAGCCTCAACCACATTCCTTCAGGACTCACCTTGCTCCATGCAGAAGAGAATATTTTCTATACATGTTTACCACACTCCCAGGACACGTGGGGCACTGTTTCCACGCACTCGGCATTCAGGAATGAAGCACCAGCACCCAGTACCTGACTTGCAGAACTTGCCTTCCCAATCCCCTCACTCTCATCCGGCCACTGGTCCCCAGGAGCATGCCAGATCAGCAGGCTCTCTCCTGATTCTCCGCTCACCTTCTGCCTGACATTCATTACCCAGAATATACAGAGGATGAGTCCAGCCTAGAAGACGACAACCCCTCACCCACGAGAAGCCACTCCCATTGCACAATACTAACCACCCCCTCCATGTGGCTTTTCTTCTCTTAGCTTCCTCCATGTCTGAGCCCTGTCGATTTTCTCTTTTTTTTCCTGTCCTATTTCCTCGTTTTCTTTCTCCTGTCCTCTTGTCTCTCCTGCTCACTCTTAGGGCCCCTGGACACATGGTAAAGAAGCTACAGGGTCTGAGACCCTTTCCAAGGGCAGGGGAGTTTAAGAGAGGCCCATCCACTGCAGCCAGGTGCCCAGGGGAAGGCTCTGTTGGCCGGGCACATATCCCACAGCTCCAAAGGAAAGGGGCTGAGGACATGGCCCCATTGGCCTGGCTGACCCACAGAATGAGAGGAGATGTCTGAATCAGCACCTCCCATCATGCTTTCTCCAAAGCAGGCCAGAGGCTGTGACGATCGATGGCTGTCCCCCTGGTGCACTCCATCTCTCCCCCCACTGCTGGGAACTCAGGACCCAGGAGGATACAGTGCCCCCAGAGGATGCACCTCCTAGATCCTGTGGATGAAGAATGAAGATGTCAGCCTCCAGATCCAAAGCCAACTGAGAGTCAACATGAACATCAGAACATTAGCCTCTAGAGGCAGCCATTCTATGTAATTTCCAGAAATACACTGCTGACCACATGAGTCTATCCTACATTAAGTATACAAGTCATGTAAGTTGAACTACAGTCTTAGAAATGGGAATCTGTTTTTGGGCAACAGCAAGCGAAAAGTTGACAGTTTGCAGAGTCTACGTGAAGGAACCCCATCGGGGAAGAGTGAGCCAGGGCATGTCCCGCACACCCAGGGAGCACAGGCCAGCGTTCATACATGAGGCCGAGCTAGGCCCCCACGGCCCATCCACAGATTTGCAAACATCTCTCAAAAATGACCCAGGGCTTGGGATCATTAAAAAAGCCAAGAGCATTTGTGTCTATTTTCACTTTTATCAAGTCAACAAATTAATTATTTTATACTTCCCTCTTTGAGACTAATCTGCTAAGAGACAGATAAATGTGCTTTTGCCCCAACCCCTCACTCCCAGTGCCCTCAGCTGAGTCAACCGTGTGCCCTCTTTAATTGCTTTTGTTCCTTGTCATCTATTGTCTATTTCATACCCACAGTAGAGCACTGCTTGTAGACAAGAAGCATAAGAAACACTGATGATGAATTACAAGGAGCATATTAGCAAGAAGCATAAAATGGTAATAATTTTGCAAATTTATCTCCGGATTATTTTCACCAGATCCAGATTTCTAGTACTTCAAAAATATAAGTTGAAAAGGAAAAAATTATACATTTATATACAAATTATATCCAATTTGATGGGTTCTTTGTTCTTAGAGAGGGAGGGGAAGGACCATACGGGGAGAGAGAGAAGAGAAAGAATCCCAAGCAGGTTCCACACCCAGCATGGAACCCGACATGGGACTTGACTCCACAACCCTGAGACTGTGACCTGAGCCAAAACCAAAGGTCAGATGCCCAACCAACGGAGCCACCCAGGCCCCTCTGGTTTTTTATTGGTGATGAAAATAAAATTCATACTTCAGAACAGTTTAAATCCCTTGCCTTATTCTGTCATTTAGAAATAAGATGTCAAAAATTAGAAATATAGACCAGTTTAGGTGTAAAATTAAGCATTCACAGCATTAATAAGACAGTTTTGCCTATTTTTTGTTATAATGTTATAAAATATAGCATATATCATATATGTGTGTGTATACATTGTTATATATATTATGTGTGTATATATATTTTTCCTGTTCACCGTGATTCACATTTTTTCTCACATAATTCACCTCAAAATAAGGTCTATGTATGACTAAGTGAAGGAAAGATACATATAATGAGTATCATTTTAAAGATTATATAAAAATAAACTTTTTTTTTTTAAGATTTCATTTATTTGACAGAGAGAAACACAGCCAGAGAGGGAACACAAGCAGGGGGAGTGAGAGAGGGAGAAGCAGGCCTCCCGCCGAGCGGTGAGCCCGATGTGGGTCTCCAGGATCATGACCTGAGCCGAAGGCAGTCGCCCAACCAACTGAGCCACCCAGGCGCCCAAAAATAAACTTTCAATAAAAAACTCAGAATATACTAGTCTATAAAACATGTTATACTCCAAATCACTTCTTTATCAAATACTCCTCAAAAAGAAAAAACATGTTAACTCACAGGAAGTTTTAAGAGATTGCGTATGAGTCAAAATATGGGAGAAAACACTCATCAGGATCTGTTAGAGCTAATTTTAATTTTCGAGTTTCTTTTTTGAGCAGTTCTATCTATCTGTAAGGATTGATACTGCTTGACTCTTATTATTTATTAGAGGTTTTCCAAAGGAAAAAGAAGTAATTACTTCTTCTTAAAGGAATAAGATTCATTCTGTCTCCCAATTACTCTCTATGCATCCATTGGACCCTTTAAATGTCTAAGTTACATTTGAGGGCCTTACATTAATTTTTCCATATTTTGAAATATGTTTGCTATTTTATCAATACTCATGAATTCTTCTGAACAAAACGGACACAGTGACCTGGATTAGCAGGATGATGCAACAGTGAGATAAATCATCATAACTGCATCCTTCTTCGCCTTCCTGTCCAACTGGCAAAAGTATGGCATCATCTTCAAGAGTGTATAAAGGAACATGGGAGATGCCATCTTTGTAGTTCACATTGAACACTGTTGAAAATTCAGAATTTTTTGCTTTCTGTCAATAATGGCAAAGAGAAAAAAAAAAAGAAACTGTTCACAATTCTTAGGTGAATCAGAAGATTAAGGCAGAAACAATAGGACTCAAGACTCTAATGACAATGATGAAATTGATCATGTAAGTGAAATCTCAGGCCATCAGTCTTCAGAGAGCAGTATGTCCAACAAATGTTCTCAAGCTCAAAATTTGACGGGTGGGTGATATGTTGCCAGGGACCAAAAGAACATATGGTATTCCTGTTCAGCCAGTCATTCCACTGGGAAGACTTCAACCTGCAATATTTTATCACAAGATCTTGGACCATTTTATTTGCTCACACAGTGTTTGGCTGGGTTCTTTCGTCTTCTATGATGTCTATGCACTGGGAATACCCTTGAGGGGATAAATGTTGAAGGCAGGTGTACAAACAGAGGTGACTAAAAGGAAATGGAGACACTTGTTGGATAGATCATCTTAAATTGAAAACAATTCTTGGAGATTTTGAAGCAAAGAAGATGGCCATCTCATCATAATTATGTGCTGTCAAAGGCTTCAGATATTTTTCTCATGTTTTGAAAATGAAAGTGCAAGCAGAAGAAGCAGAAGCAATGATAAGCCAGAACATGTTAGAGAAATTTGTGAAGCCCGAGTTGGTACTTCCAAGACAGATGTTTCCAGAGCTATGCATGGGCAGTTGGTTGCATTTGAAGGGTGTTCCTCCCTTCCAGTGTTTATATATTCAAAATCAAGAAAATATGGGGGGTGTGGAATTGGACATTTTATGTTCAATTCCTGTGTCTAAATTTTTAGTATGGTCATTATTCATTCTCCCTTCACTCTTCTACCGCATGATTTCACTCATGTGGAATTTAAGACACAAAATAGAGAATCACAGGGGGAGGGAAAAATAAAACAAGGCAAAATCAGAGAGAGATATAAGCCACAAGACTAAACTATAGGGAGGAAACTGAGGGTTGCTGGAAGGGATGATGGTGGGAGATAGGAAAACTGGATGATGGGCATTAAGGAGGGCTTGTGATATAATGAGTACGGGGTATTATATGCAACTGATGAATCACTGAACTCCACCTCTGAAACTAATATTAAACTATATGTTATTTAATTAAATTTAAATTTAGAAATAAACTAAAAGAAAAAAAGGAAACGCCACCACTCATTCCCTGTATCTTACCCCTGCCTCAAGGACACTTCTGCCTTCACAAAATGTGACCCCACATTCCCTCCAGCAACTGACCCATTCCCGTGCTTCCTTTCAGAGAGAAACTTCTCCAAAGAGCTGTACAGATCTCCCACCACTGCCTCCTCACAGCCCCATCCTCTCTTCCTCCTGCCCCAGCCAAACTCTTGCCCCACCTTCTTCCTGAAATAGGCCACCAAAGACCTACGTGAAGCCCATGGTGATGCTCCCTTCCCTCTAGAAACACTTCCTTAGGTGATTTCTACAATCCCACCTAAGTCTAGCATTTCCCCTACCCCACTTCCCATGCTTTTTCAGATCTGTCTCTGACAGACCTCTAAAGAGTCTTTGAATACCCCAAAGTTCTGACATCAGCTCTTCTCTCTTCCATCTGTATCACCGCATCTACTCCCAAGACTTTAAACATCGCCTATATGCTGATGACTGTCAGATTGTACCCCTGTGCTGGTTTCTCCCCAATGCCCTAGACTGGTAAAGTCCAGCTGCCTCGCTCAGCATCTGCACTTAGGCATCTCAGACTTGGCATGACCAAGTGTTAAGTCTCAATCCCAGCTCAGCTCCCCAAGCCTCTCCATCCCAAATAAATCATACCAGTAGTGCAAGCCACACACGTAAGAGTCCCCATTAACTCCTCTTTCTCTTCATTGGGCTTAGGGTCCACCTTAATCCAACATGATCTCATCTCCATCCTGACCTTAACTACATCTCCCAAGACCCTATTTTCAAATGAGGTCACATTCTGAGGTTCTTAGTGGACATGAATTTTGAAGGGTACCACTCAATGTAAGACAACTTCTCTGCTTAATACCTTCCAGTGACTTCCTGTTCTAACCGGAATAAAACCCAAACACCTGTGAGGTCCCTAGAATCTAGTGCCTGCTCTGTCCATCCATTTACCACATTCCAGCTACAATGCTCTTCTCTCCCTCCTTTAAACATGCCAAGTTATTCCTCCTGCCAAGTCTTTGTTCTTGCTGCCCCTTCCTCTTGAAATGCTACTTCCCCCCAGCCTTCAGCATGGTTGCCTTGTCATCATTCAGAACTTAATGAAAATGTCACATCAAGAAACCCTTTCTGGGGCACCTGGGTGGCTCAGTCAGTTAGGTATAAGACTCTCGGTTTTGGCTCAGGTTATGATCTCGGGTCATGGTATCCACCCCCGCAGCAGGCTCCACAGTCATCAGGGAGTGCACTGAAGATTCTCTCTCCCTCTCCTGCTGCCCCTCCCACTGCATGCTCTCTCTCTCAAGTAAATAAGTAAATCTTAAAAAGAGAGAGAGACCCTTTCTGACCATTCTAACTAAAGGAACCAACACTCCCTCCTTAGCCATCAGATCATTCCTCTGCTTTATCTTCTTTATAGCATTGTAGACATACCTCATTTTATTGCACTTTGCTTTATTGCGCTTTGTAGATATTGCTTTTTTTATTATTAACTGAAGGTCTGTGACAACCCCGCATCAAGAAAGACTACTGACACCATTTTTTTCCAACAGTATTGTCTCACTTCCAGTCTCTGTAGCACATTTTGGCAGTTCTGGCAATATTTCAAACCTTTTCATTATTGTTATGTTTGTTAGAATGATCTGTGATCCGTGATTATGACTCACTGAAAGCACAGATGACGGTTAGCATTTCTCAGCAATAAAATATTTTTTAATTAAGGTATGTACTTTTTTTTAGACATAATGCTATGGCATACTTAATAGACTAGAGTAGGGTATAAACATAACTTGTATTTGTACTGGGAAGCTAAAAACTTCATTTGATTCTCTTTATGTGATATTCACTTTAGTGCAGAGGTCTGGACCCAAAGGTTTGCCTGTCTGTGACATCACTGTGTCTGTTGATGAACTCATCTTCTACTACACCCACGAGAAAATAAGCTCCTTGAGCCCAGAGACTCTGCTTTGTTAGCTGAGAGCCCTGCTCAGCACACAGTAAGTACTTGTGTTAGAAACTGCAGAATAGGATGCCTGGGTGGCTCAGTGGGTTAAAGCCTCTGCCTTCAGCTCAGGTCATGATCTCAGGCTCCTGGGATCGAGGCCCGCATCAGACTCCCTGCTCAGTGGGAGGCCTGCTTCTCCCTCTCCCACTCTCTCTAGTTGTGTTCCATCTCTCTCTCTCTCTCTCTCTCTCTCTCTGTCAATTAATAAATAAATAAAATCTTAAAAAAGAAAAGAAATTGCGGATTGGCTAACTCAGTGCCCGTGGCATCAGGATTGAAAAATCCCTCACCACAGGGACTTGCCTATCTATAGTGCAGAAGCTGAAAAGCTAAAAATCACATTCCCCAGACTCCCCTGGAGCTAAAACCCCAGTTGTAATTTAAAACCCTCAAGTAACAGGAAGTCACATAAGACTTGAATTTGAAACTGGGTCCCATGGGGTAGAAGTGTGGCACAAGGCATCCAGTCTGGAGGTGCAGGTGATAAGTGACGGGTAGGGCAGCTTTGGAGCTGAGCGCCGGCACCATCACCATCTTTTAGCGGCCGCATTCCTGAAAGCTCGGCCTAGAACCTCCCTCCCAACCCTTCCTCTAGCCTTGGAACGCCTTGCAAAGAATTTCTCTGCTTACGCTAATGAGCATGGCTTCCGTGCTCTGTGGCTGAACGCTGATCAAAGTGGTACTTTATAAATATTTGCTGATTTACTATGACATGGCATTTGGAGCAGCCTAGATATGGGTTTGCAGGCTGGGGGCTTCCGGCTTAGAAGTGCTATCGCAGTGATTGCCTCTGCATGGTCATTACTGGCTGCGTTGGGCTCCTGGAGCCACTGGAACAAATCACCACACACCACACACGGGATAGTGTACAACTGTTAAAGTCACTCCCTCAACTGTTGGGGAGTCCAAAAGTCCAAAAGCAGTACCACTGGGCCAAAGTCAAGGTGTAAAGAGGATCACGCCCCCCGGGGAGGCCCTAGGGGAAAATGTGGTTTAAAGCTATATCACTCCTCGGGGGCGCCTGGGTGGCTCAGTTGGTTAAGCGACTGCCTTCGGCTCAGGTCATGATCCTGGAGACCTGGGATCGAGTCCCACATCGGGCTCCCTGCTCGGCAGGAAGCCTGCTTCTCCCTCTCTCCCTCCCCCTGCTTGTGTTCCCTCTCTAGCTGTGTTTCTCTCTGTCAAATAAATAAAATCTTTAAAAAAAAAAAATAAAATAAAGCTATATCACTCCAGTTTTTGTCTCTGGTTTCTCATTG